>VZTT01031133.1:6399-32540 GCA_013400855.1 Buphagus erythrorhynchus | reverse complement strand
CAATTTATGTAACAGAGAATTCTATTTTACTCTAGTGTGTATATGCCTAGAGTGATAAATTCAATGCTAGATATTTGGAATTCAACAAACTTTTTCAAAAATTGTCAAGGACAAAAAGAAATATCATTACATGGATTTACATTTCAAAGTAAGGAAAAAAGTGGAAACAAATCACCAGATTTCTAAGCACTTGGATATTATCAGTAGTCTTTCAGGTTATTTATTTTAGAATAGATTTTCAATTACTTGGATAAAAAAAAAAAGGTGCCAACAATGAGGTGAGAATGTTTGCATATGTCAAAAAATTATTCAGACTATTACTTGAGATCACAAGGCTTATGCAAGGATGCTGACTCACCAATTGATAAAACAGCAAAAGAAATTTTTGCGGACACAATATTAGGGACTGAATTGTCTATTACTAATCAACAACAAAATTTCTCAGCTGTTGTAAAAATATCTTAAATTAACACAGTTAGAAAAATAATTCAAAAACGCAGTGAAATATTGGTAATTATAAGGAAGCAAACTGAGGTCAAAACAAAAAGCCATTATATCACCGCATTGATTCCTAAGTCTGAGTAGCTCAGGCCATTGTCAAAAAGGATTACATTAGAAATAAAAAGTAACTGAGAAGAGTGAGAAGCATGTTCAGATGTACACAATACAGTTACATATGCATTCTCCAGCTTGCAGAAGAGGTATACAAACAGCAATTCAGGAGATGCATGAAAAACTGTAAACATATAGAGACTATATTGAGATTACAAAAAGGGAGTAATTATTAGGTATTTCTTATAGGCACTAGAATCCTCCCCAAGGCAACAAGTGTATAGCAAGTAAGGGGAAGTACTTTTTCACAAACATATGCTAAAATTATGGAATTCTTTCCTATAGAATGCTTTGCAGATCAAACTACAATCATTTTTTGAAAGCAATGAGACAAATTCATAGAAGAAATGTACACCAAATATTCAGTTTGTGGTTTGAACAAAACAATTTATAGCTCAGGAAGTTTCTGAAATTCAGGTATCTATAAACTGAGTAAATTCACTGAGAGAAATATCACAGTGTAGTGACTCTTAATCTCCTTCTTCACAAATCCACTACTAGAAAGGATCAAAACCCAACAGTGTGCTAGATGGAACTTTGGTGTCATCTGGCACAGCAGCTTTAGCTCTTAGACAGGTTTTCCTGAGCAAGGTACTCCCACCTTCATTCATTTAGAATTCAAAATACAATTCCATATTCAATACTAAATAAATAGAACATCCATTTAAAAACATTAAATTATTAAACTGGGTCATCTATTGTTCTCCAATTACTGCCTGCCATAGGCATAAAAGAATAACTATTTCAAAACATGTCAGTATGGAATGATAGACTTCAGTGGTAAATATTAATAAATATTAGGTAGATACAAATACTGGAAATTTAAACTGACTGGAAAAAAAAATCTTATCCCAAACAGAACTTCTTATCACAGCAAGAGATAATAAGAAGATACTTCAAACTGTTCACCAAGAAATCATTTCATTATTGATTCACTGTTGAAATCACTTATGTAGCAAAGCGATGAGATACAAGAAGTTATTTAATAAGTCAGACTGTTTGTACAATGACATCTGGTCATTTCAATTATTTAAAATATTATATTTTGTTAAACATTCTTTAGCATTGCTTTTTCTAATCTGTTTAATATGTTTTTTATACATCTGAAGTCCCTGTGCCTCCATCTGTGAATTGTATTACACAAAACCTTACAATATTTGTTATTTAAGTTTGTTTTTTTAGAAAGGTATTCTGTAAATTTTGCAATTCTTCCTCTATAGTTTCTTTCTATGCATCATATTATACTCTTCCTCTCAGCTACTGATATTTCTTACTATTACACAGTGTTCGTTTTCCACTCACTCAGGATAGTCTCCCCTGTCATTCAACATACCAAGCCCAACTCAGCCCATCCTGTGCAAATGTAAACAACAATTGCATATAGGTGCAGCTGAGGCTTGAGTCCTGTGTTGCTCTTTTTTCTTCACTTTGCTCCTTTACTTTTCATTTCAAACTCGTTAAAATTGTTTCATCTAATCATTACTTGTAAGAATTGGAGAGGATTGTTGCAAAACTGATATACAGCTTATTCTTCTATCCCAAGAAATTAGCACTGGTATCTTCCTGTTTAATCTGTAGTCAATAAATGCAGTATCAGAAGTACATTTATAATCACATGGAGCTCTACTAATAATAGAATTTGCAAATATCTATTTCAGAATAACAACTACCAAGCAAAGTAGTTAGACATGCTCTGGAAGTCTTTTATAGGTACATAGATTTTTAATTTAGAAAGGACCGTCTAAACCTCATAGCTTTTAAAATAGGCTGTAGAATTAATGCTGCTATTCTCATTCTAAGATCAAAAACTTAGGTCTGACTGAATTATGAAATCTTTTAACACCCTAACTATAATAGACTTGGACTCAATTATGTTTGTATATTTACATATTCCATTACTAAGCATTTTAATTTATTAGGAATAGATACTATCGTTCATTGTAAGTGAAAAAAAGCTAATTTTAATGACCAGCCACTAATGTGCATTATTTTCTTCTGTTTCTGTGTATTTACATGTAGGCAGACTTTTTGGGTTCCGGCTACCTGGATTGAGACTTCTAACATACAGAAAGCAGTCTTTACCCCAGGAAGACCCTGATGCAGTCATAATCGATTCATCTAAGCACAGCGATGACTCAGTGGCAATGAAGCACTTTAAATCACCTACAAAAGAAAGCTGTAGTCCTTCAGAAGTGGATGATACAAAAGCACTGATCCAACACAGTAGATGTTCACCTTTGGTTAATATATCTGGACCTCTTGACCACTCATCACCTAAGCAGCAGTGGGACAGACTTTACCCTGACATGATACAGACAAGCAATCCACTAACCCATTCCAGATCAAAGGAAAGTATTTGTAGTATACGGAGAGCCTCTTCAGTACATGACATAGAAGGCTTTAATGTCCATCCCAAGAACATTTTTCGGGACCGTCACGCAAGTGAAGGTACGGTAGAAAGTCAATCGCTATTCTTTGATGTACTAAAAAAAGGATTTTTTTCAATATTTCATAATAATAATCATCACTTTGTAAACAAATCTAAATATAGTCAACTAAATATAATGACTCAAAGATGCATTGAAAATATTAAGGGCCCAAATATGGCAGACTTATGTACACTAAATATTGTTTTTCATTTCCAAGGAGACTAATGGAATAATGGTGTTGATCTTCTCTATAGGGTTATAGCAAATATTGGGGCCAACATTCCTTAAGCTAATATTGATTAGGTGGGGGGGGAATCAGGTGATCAAATTATAATTGCATGTACCATTTTCTCCTATATTTACATATATTAGATTGTCTTTGTATGAAATCCTACTTCAGAGACTGATAAGTTTATTTCTCTTAAATATGCAATGTGAAGATTTTACATTCACTGATCCAACACTGAGACATGCTCTCATGCTGAAGAAAATATCCTCAGCAACTCCATTGACATGCTTTGTGTAATGAATAGTGAAATACTTAGTGAAATGGTGAAATGCTTAGTGTAAACTTCATTTAAGTGTGATTTTCTCCTTGTGCTAGAATATTCATGCAACCAGCAAAAGTTGCAAAGTTATTTCTGCTTTCTTCATTTTCATTGTCTCTCCTAAATCCATGGAGAGTAATCCATGATTTCTTCTTGAGGACAGGGAGTTTAAAGAACTTGGGAAAGAGCATAGCAAACAGAGGTTTAAAAGCCCTGTGAGTTGAGAGGTCCCTTTGAAAGTGCCACAATACAATGTTTTCACAGCTACTGATGATCTAATGACTTACATTACCTACCTTTATATTTAGGCCAGATGACAAGGAATACATGGTAATATTTTAAGATTCAAAAAAAATGTGTCATGGAAGAATGTGTATAGATTCTTAAATTAGCAGGAAAAATAATTTTAATTTACAATCATGGCTTGTTTATTTCTTATTCGCTGACCACAAGTGTAAAATCCCATTAAGTTCTTCCACTTTTTGAAACGTTCACCTCAAGAACCCTTTGCTTCTACACATTTACTAAGCTATAAAGTCTGAATGTTCCTCTGACACCCAGTTTAACTTGTAGAATAGCAAAACTAATCATTCCTTCCAGTCACTCTTCCTGTAATAAATATAATACAGAAGTCCATTCTTATAAATTTCTGGTTTTTATGTTTTTTTGGACCATGGAGGTTTTCTTTCAATTCATGAACCTGAAAATTCAATTAAATCCATCCTAAACCATACCATTTTGTATAGTTCGTGGTCACATTAAGCCAAGATTTCACAATCAGGAGGCAAAAATACAGGTTGAACTTTGGCAAGTCCTTTGGACCTTATTGCATAAGCTTTATCTTGATTTAAACTTCCCTGTGTATTTAAACTCATCTTTCAAACAAAACACATTTAAAAATAACCAGTTTTCAATTTCTATTTTAAGAACATTTTTCATTATAATATTTCCAAAATGGTTATTCTTCATCCAGTTAGACATCTATGAAAATGAGTAAAAATCAGTTTGAATACTAAGTGTCTTTAATTACAGTGGTAGAAAGCTGATGCATAAATCACCACATAATTTAATACTTGCTGAATGGAGAAGCAAAAATTTCTATCTCCATTTTATGGAAAAACTTTTTTCAAATGTTAAGTACTAAGTAAAATAAATTTTACTATGAGTAGTCAATAATCCAATTGAATTCCTAAGGTCTCTCACATGATGTGATCATTTACAGTGTAAACAGACAAAATACTCTCACTCTGATTTCACTCTGCATAAACTACAAAATAGTAGAGAACCAGGCCCTAAATTTATGTCATCCATAGTCCTTCTAGAAGAACTCAGCATAACAGAGGATGGCTCTCAGAAAGGCATTAGAATTAGTAACCATCCTTGATGTCATCTGCTTACAGTCATGTTAGAATTGGGCACCTTATGCTGAAAAGATGGTTAAATTTATCCAGCAAGTCCAAATTGCCCAATTCAATGGTGAGCCATAAAACCCTATTATTTCTATAAAATTATCCATGCAAGTTAGGCAACCAAGATTCAGCTTAAATAATCTTCTCTGGGCTTGCAGATTCTGAACACAGAGAATGCAAAACCATAAGTACAACAAGTAAAAGTAAACTACAGTGCCAAAGGGCTAAACTCTTACCAAAGGAAACATAGGGTTTAATATATTTTCCCATTCCATTTTTATTTTGATTTTTCCCAAATAATTCAAAAACTACTACTCTATCTGAAAACGCAAGTCAGGGTTCAATTTTTTCCTACCCTTACCAGTTCAAATAGTATTAATTGAATCAGTAAAGCAGAATTCTGAAAGAAGAGAATAACATTACTTAGCTTAATACTAACTATAGTAATTTACCTGCAGTCAGATTTTAATATAATGCAATTGAGAATAGAAATTACTTCATGTGTTAAATTAATTTATGCAGCCTTGTTGCCTAACACTTTAAAATTGTTGTCGCTGTGCCCATTATATGCCAAAAGATATTACAGTAAAAATGACAGCTTAGGGCTTTAAATACCAGTGTACTGGATCAAATTCCATTCTAAATTTGTCTATATGACAGCAAAAGCAACAGGGCAGGAACACTCACCACCCAAAATGCAGCCAAGCCAGCCTCATCTGAAACACCAGCCATACAGATTTTGCAGGCAGGTACAAGTTCACAGGGATTCTTCAGAAATTTTATTTTCTTCAGAAAGTGGACTCAGCAAGATCACTGCAGCCTTCTGAAACAGCAGCAGGCTTTTGAGCCCAACTCAGCCTGATTTCCAGTACTCTTAGAGATGCCTGGCACAGGAAGGCATTGGGCTGGAGGAACTAAACCCCCTTGCACAGCCCAGGTCCAGAGCCCAGCTCCATGCTCCGTGCTGGCAGAGCTCAGGAAGCTGAGGAGAAGCCAGCGAGGCAGCAGGAGTGATGGGGCCCAGCGCCGCCTCCATGCCCCCCTGCAGGCCGCGGCCTCTGTCCAGAGCAGGGCTGACCACGCTCCACAGGCACGGGGCTGCTGAGGGGCAGCCGGATCACAAACACCTCAGCCTCAGGGGTGGCCTGTATTCCCAGCAAAACAGTCTGTGTGAGCCCAAGGCACATTTGAGAGCTGGTACCCTGGTCACAGCGGGCGTTCAGGAGGAAGGCCCCGTTCCCTGCCTGAGCCACCTCGCACCCCTCAGAGCCACAGCCAGGCATGGAACGGCACAAGGGGACAATGGCTTGTGGATCCCATTATTATCACATGGACCAGTGTGGTGTCTACCGCTGCGCCTGTGTGGCTTCTATAAAATAGTGATAACAACTGCAATAATAATATTCTCCCTGAAAAGTTTTGATCTCACAAGAGGATTGAGGGCCGGGTGTGCCTGTGAGGACAGAAAGCTTTGCCACCATTTCCTTGTGGGAAGGCACCTAAGAGCTGAAGAAAAGTTTAAGGTATATCTTTCTCCAGCACTTACTCAGAAGGGCTTTGCTTAGTTTGCTGCCTTGTTAAAAGCATTTCCTCACTTGAGTCTAGGCAGGTGTGGGGGAGCCTGGGGGTCTGTGCTGGGCCTCCTGTGCAGCCCCACATGCCATGCAGCCACCCTTCACTTCTGCCTCAGCTTCTCTTAATTATGTGGGACTAATTACTTCTTGGAACTTTTGTCCTCCAGCCCGCTGCCAGACTTGTGGAGAAAGAATTCTATCATGTTTCTATAAAGACAAGTTAGCTAAAGCCAGATTTAGAGTCTTCATAATACACTCAAGGAGGTGCAACAATATTTCAATTCAAACCACACACTCTTTGAAGACGTATTTTCTGCTTTTTCTCATGTAGATTTTAGTTGTCTTTTCTTTCTCTTTTTCTTCACTTCTGTTATGCTGAAAACCAGACAATGGTCGCAATGTCAAAGGTAAAGTATACATCTAGACTGTACCTTCCAGTGTTCCAATCAGCCACACTTTTTGGCATGTTACTTTGCCTGCTGTATGAAATGTTCAAATGCAACATTCTCACATTGACCTCTCTAGGGCTAGGTGTATTACATAAATTATATTGGTTACACATGTAGTTATTTCTGTAACTCTTGTCTCAAAGCACTAACCACGAATCACTGGAAAAAGTGAAGGCATAGTTAAACAGCCTGTTGACGTAATTATCTGTTAATTCAAACAAAGGAAGGGAAGGAGGTAGAACATATAGTTACTTAACTCAGTGCTGTTGTCCTTAAGCAGTCAAAACTTCTGTTGAAGCTACCAGGAGTTTTACCTGTAAAAGTTGTGTGATTGTATGAGGACATTAGCAAATGATCTGTCATTACAAGGTGCTTAGTTTTCAGTTAACCTCTCAAAAATTAAATTATTGATAATCAAGACCCTTGTGGAATTATCTTCACTTATTCCTCTTTTGTCTCTTTAAAACTAGTTTCACGCTCCTGGATGGCAGGGGGTATGGTTTCAAGCTTCCTGTAGCATCAAAATGTACATGCATGAACTTCATTGCCAATTTCATGTTTAAATAATATTTAGTGCAATTACAAAACCGTTTCTTTTCACCAGCATTGAGCTACATGTTTTAGATGCAATTTGAACATAATCCATAAATTACTTCCTCCATTTCTGAAGATTACTTACTGAAGTGCTCAGTTTAATTGCCATATTTGTATCTGTGGGAAAACTGGTTTGTGACTTCATGCATGATGCAAAAAGTGTGTGTACCTGGTAAAATCTCTCTAAACTGCATGCAGTGCATGACCTAGACTCTGTAAAACAATTTGTGGACTACAAAATCATTGCATTTACTTCATGTGTATGTTGGCAAAATCTCGGGGGAAAAATATGCAGTTTCTGTGCTTTATAAATGTATTTACTTATTTATTTATAAATGTATTTACTGCTGGTGAAAGATGATGAATTGGCAGCTCAGGAGAGTGAAATAATTTCTCAATGCATTGTCTAAGCAAGGACAATGAAATCCAACCATAAATATGGGGAGCTCAAACTCAACCTGAAAGATTCTTCTTTTTAGGCTAGGCAGAAGCAAGTCATTCTCCCTGATTATTCAGTTGTCTGCCTCTGTTGAAACTGTCAATCAGGGTACCAATTAGTATCAATTGTGATTGTGATTTGTTATGGCCCTCTTTTTCTGCTTCCTGCTATGACAGTATAGCAATGGTCCGCTAGCTGTCAAGTATCAACTCAATTTCTGTCAGCCAACTTAAGCTAATACTGTCTTTCAATCAATTACCATTGTCAATTTCACCTCTTTCTAAAGAAAAAGAAGGTGGGGGCAAAGAAACAAGGTTTTATTCTCATGTGCAATGAACTTAAGCCTAATATCATGCTCTAGGGCATGAGTATTAGGTCACAAAAGAAAGAGTAATCCCCTTTGGAATGAAAGCGATAAAAGATGTAAATCCCAGATATCAAAAGTTCAATGCAATTCAAGCATCTATAAAGTTACTAATAAAACAAAATCTTGCCTACTATCTAATCACAGATTTGCTGAAACTATTTAAGTTTCTTTTACCTTTGAATTGGTAATAAGAATCTTAATAATAATTGGTATTAAGAATCTTGTTAATCTGAAAAATGGTTTCAACTTGATATCCTGCTTTCATCTAAACTGATTCAATACTCAGAAACTATTGCTAAAACTAACAGGGAAGCAGGGGTGAAAAACTGCAGTGCAACCACATGTACAATAGCACATACCGGCCAGATTAATCACTTCATTGATTTGTGAGGAAATTGTGAGTCCTGATATATTTTGAAGGCTAATTTTTAGCAGAATCATATAGATGATATGAAAGATAGATTCAGGTCCCACCTGGGCCAAAAGGCATTTAAGTATACTATCACAATCCCTTGGTGGTGTCCTTAGTACCAGGCTTTTTTACTGTTCCTAGCAGGTGAAAGGTTGTGCCTTCTTCCCTTTTCCAATGAAGCTGTTCCACAAAAAAAATATACTAGGAGAAAAACAAGGACTGTTCTGCAGTTTAATGGTTAGAGAACTCAGGCACAAATTCTTTTTTGCACCCAAACTTTTAGTCTAGAGCATCATGTGCACCCTTGTCATCTTAAATTCCTTTCTGCACATTGGCAAAATTTGAAATGAAGTAACAGAGATTTTCTATCTCTGGCCCAGATTAACATGCAATTATCATGAGTTTAGGAGACAGAAAACATGTATTAATCCTTATAAGCTTCCAAAAAACAAATGTCTGCTTCTTCAGCAAGCATTTGAAGCCAGGTGTGTAGGAAAATCAGCCCTCATTTAAAGAATTTTGCAAAAAAAAAAAAAAAATTCAGCTCAGCATAAAGCATTTCCCCACAGCCATCCCCAGGCAGCTGGTTGCTTTGAATTTCATTCATTCTCATATTGCAAATAAAATCAACTGTTCCACTGTTGACTTTGCAATTTACCCCATAGGCCAAATACTATCCCATTGACTGTTCCTGAATCAACATACACATTCTTGTTTTCCTCTCAGGAAGACAAAAGAAAACCTCAAAAACAAGAAAATGAGAAAAGCATCACATTGTTGCCCTTAATAGAATTAAGGCAACCTTAAATAATGTTCTCACGTGGATTGAAGAAATATCCTTCAATCCCACACTTTATGTACACTATTACTGACTGCAAGACCTGAATTTTTTCTTAAATCCCTAAGTGGATTTAGCTTTCACTTTCTAAACATCTTTATAGTTCTTTTTTCCAGTATTGTTCTCAAAAGCAACTTTTCCTTGCAATGAATATTATTTGCTTCCAAATGAACCTTATGATGGCAGTGCAAAACAAGTATTCTGATAATTTATATTGCTTTCTTGTTCAAACAACTCTGTCCAATAATAAAAAGAATAATTATAAAGGATATGTACCTCATGAAGTATGCAAATTCTGTACCTTATACCATCATGCACTAAAATAGTATAAGATGGCTATATATACTCTGTTAATATTCTACCTATGAGTATCCCTATAGTTTCCAATATTTTGTTGGCAACAACAATTGAAGAAACATATTTTGAGAGTCTGTTCAATTTTCCAGGTTCTTTGAACTATCATGTGAGCATGAGCAAGGTAGGGATGTGATAATAGAGCCTTTGCTAATTGCAGGCACTCTTATATAATCATGTGTCCTATTTCCACTCTTATAAACAAATGAGCATATAGTCTTTATATTCAGCCAGGGCTGTAATAAGAGCACACCAGCATTCCCAGTAACATGAAAGCAAGTAAGGATAGATGCATTATGCAATTTGGAATCCATCGACTTTATAAAAAATATTGAGGGTTATATGTAAAGGAAATGTCATATTTGTAGCCAGTATTAGATTTGAATCTTATTAGCAGTAGAGTTATTTTTAAAATGTAGATAGCTTTTATTATCAGCAAGTATACAGAAAAATAGTTTTTAATCACCCTTTTAATGTATCCCACCTAAACATTAATGATAATTTATTTCTCTTCATTTCCCAGATATTAAATGTTTGTTGCAATTTTTCAGGGCCTTTTAATCATATCAAGTCAAGTCTGTTGGGATCCACATCGGATTCGAATCTCAACAAATACAGTACAATCAACAAAATTCCTCAACTCACACTGAACTTTTCAGATATCAAAAGTGAAAAAAAATCTTCATCTCCTCCTTCTTCAGAAAAAGCAATTATTGCACCTAAGGTGAAAGACCGAACGCACAATGTAACAGAGAAGGTTACACAGGTAAGGTAATGCACATTATTTTAGTCAATTTTCAGGTTTTTTTAGTGTATTCAATAGATTCTTACTCTTTTAATGAGTGGTTGGTTTGGCTATCTCCAGGATAATTTGAAGGCTTTAAAACATTATGTAGTTTACCTTCAATTCAGTTGCTGATGAGGTAATCTATAACATTAGATGATACTGCTAAAGACAAAACTTTTCATCTCTCTATTTTTTAATGGAAAGGAAATGTAGTATGCACCATGAGTCCCAAATAAGACCATTAATTTCAGTGATTCCTGTCATTCATGAATGTTAGTTTTATTCTTCACAATTTTTTCTCAGCATTATGAATTTCTGATTAGTGTAAGGCACAACCTGATAAGAAATGGTAGGTGATTGTGGCACTGTATCGTAATTACAACTCATAATTTCTGTTGAAGTTCTCTGGCTTTTCATAATGCTCTTTCTTGTGGATATCTTTTCCACATCTGTGCATCCATAAGGCTGTCAAAATGAACAGCAGATATCTTTGGATTGGATGTACAATATATCTTATGAACAAGCCATGTATTTGAAACAAAACTGAAAATAATTTAAGATAGCATGTTTCTTCACTCTAAGACAGATACAGTGACCTCTGAAGTCAACAGAACTTCTCAGCTAATTTCAGTATTATTACATTTGTGTTACAGTCTTATATGGAGAGTGATTGGGCTAGGCTAGCAATGTGGAACATACTGAAAAAAAATACCAAGAGATGACAGTATCCTCAATAGCTTGGATAGGGTTACTAAGCAGAGGGTTGGCCCTTATGTGCCCAGATAGTCTGAAAGAGGTAAGAAGTGCTTTGTAGTAGAATGCAGATAGATATTCCATAAGGAAGATCTTGTCAAGAGTAGCTTTTGGCTTAGAATCATAGAATGACAGCATTTAAGACCATCAAGTCCAACCATTAACCCAGCACTGACAAGTCCACGACTAAATCATGTCCCCAAGTGCTGACCAGGCTGCAGCTTCTCTCCATTGGTGCTCTGCCAGACAGTGTCCATGCTCCTACTCCCTTTGACAGATATAAAAAGGAATGTATTGTACACCCTCCTAGAGAAATAGAGATAAAAGTTCTATCATTTCTATTCTGAGATCAGTTAGTGCCTAAAAAGTAATTGGATTTTTATCTTTCATATATTTTGTCTTTAATAGCTAACTTGAATCTGCAACCATTGTCCTTTCTTCTGTGGTCAGTTTTGAAGGATATAATCTCTTCTGGCTCCATTTTGATATGTTTTAAATTATTCATAGTATTATATATAGAAATCTTTTCATAGATAATATGGCAAAAAGTCAAGTTACATAAAAAAGACTAATTTTTAAGTTATATAAGCATGAGGCAAGGTACNTTTTTTTTTTTTTTTTTTAATTCTGACTGGCTAATTAGTGCCAGAGTGCTGAGTTTCTATGTACTAGTGATGCTGTTGGGGGTGGAAAGGTGGGCAGAATTTTTTCTTAAATCTATGTTTATTCTTCAAATAATTTAGATTTTATGAAAAGTCCAATGTAAATGGTATGGATCGGTTAATCTTTCCATGAAAATTGATACCTTCTAAATTCAAAATTAAATTTGAAATGCTCTATAAAATCTTTACACTTCACAAAAAGCTTCCAATTTAATTTGACATTGGTTTATGTCCTTTTCTAGAACAATCTCAACCACTGTGCAGAGCACAATTTCCATAGCAAACTTTGATGCCATATCATTCATTATAATTGGAAATAGTTCCCTGCAGCTGCTGATTTTTCTGTTATTGCATTTACTTATCAATGTTTTTAGTTGCTGTTCCATCCTAAATTCTAGAATTAGGTGCAGGTAGAAACTCCTAGGAGGTATAAATAAATGTAGGTCTATAGTATTGCTATGGTCAAGGTTCTAGTTAACTAGTTTCATGAATTGGAATAGAAATAGACATTTAGAAGATTAAAACTAGTTTCAGTTTTAACTAGATTAAGACTAGTTTTAGTCCTGTTGATGTTTCTATTCCCAGTGATTTCAATATATTTTGTAAGAGTCAGCTCTTTGAAGCTTCTGCTTCATGTCTGACTACAAATTTCTTTGTAAATCTTTTCCTAGGCCATAGATCCGTTATGTATCTATCTGCAGAACAGTGCAAATGTGGGCTTGGAAGATTGGAGCACAATGTTGAGAATAGAATATGGTGGAAATGTTAGATGAGGTAGTTAAAATATGCTCATGCTTGCACTGTGTCTGATAAAGAAATTTGTCAAACAGCATCAAAAATACAGAGGGCAATATGACCTATTTTATCTATGGGACAATATCAGTAAAAGAGCAAATGAGTATAAAACAGCCAAGGTAAGTTTAAAGGTCACCCTCAATCAGAGTTGTGACATTCTGAAACAGTCATCTAATGAGAGAAGTTAGGGCAGGAATTCTAAACATTGCTAGAAAGAGCCTGAGAAATGTAGTGAAGAGATACATAACATGCTGTATTTTCTGGCATTGCAGGACTTGATGATGTGAAAGGCTTCTCTCAGCCAGATATTGTACCATTCAAACATATATCCATCCATCTCTCCCTTTGTAGTCCTTATTTTCCATCTTTCTCCCTTTCCTCAGTTTTGCTGAGAAATTTGATCCTGCTGTTATAATCTGATAATGCCACTACTGTGGCTCCGCATTGTGCAACTCAAATTATAGAGAAGTGGATTCTGGTATTATCAGGGAAGTGAGCTTCTCTGTTGGACCATGCAGCCTGGATTTTCTCTCATGTATCAGGAATATCAAATCAAGTATCAGCATCACAGGATGCAACAAGTTCTTTCCAAAGACAACAGCTGTATAACTTCTTTAATATCCACAAGATGGAGATCTAACTGTGGTCTTGAAGAGAGTGAAAAAGGAAGGGATGACACATAGTCCCCTTCAGAGGGGAGAGGAAGAATAATTAATAAAGTAAATTAAAAAGTCGTTGGCCACTGGGTTTAGAGGAAGTTATACACTTTGAGAAAATATTTAAAGAGGAGTGAGATACTTTAGTAGAAAGATTTTAGTGGAATAAATTAGAAATAGGAAGTAGAATAAAGTTTACAAAATCATTTTAGAAGAAAGAGGAGATGCTGTGGGACAGTGGTTTATACTTCGGGAGAAAAATTTAGGTTATACATTCTACTGCAAGAAACCTTCCAATACTGTTTTTCTACTTAACAGGAGGGTTCAGGACATTATGTAGACATAAGAATTGCCTTAAGACATAGCTTGGTGTGAAGTGCTGCACATGTGATGGTCCTGAATAAGTAGATTCCCTGATTGCTTTGTCTGGATTTTCATCTAGGGCTTCACTGATCATAACTCTTTGTGTAATGCAAAGAAGCATAACACCTTCTGGACACTTATTTCTGCATAACATTGACTTTTACTTAGAGAATTAGTCCAGGTGTAGCTGCCAGATAGCCCTGATTGATAAATTAGCATTTTTATATTCCAGTGCAGATATTTGTGACTAAATTAAATTCACATCTCCGTTCCACTTTAGAAAAAATTGTTTTTTAAAATGGTTTTCATTATAATTTCCAGAGGTGTTAGTGTCACTCTCTTCTGGAAGAATCTCAACTTACTTATTTCCATTATTTTTTTTTTTACAGTCTGTTCAGGACGACAGTGCAATTTTTGCACTCTTTTGTACTGACAGGTTCAGTTGGGGTCCTGACACTGATGGTTAGAAAGAGACAAGTCTTCCTAGAGGCACAAAAGTAGACTTTTATTAAAGAAAGCAGCAGGGCAAAAGTCTGACATCTGTCCCTTAACATTTTTTATGAATTCATAAAGGGGACTTCTGGCCTTAAAATTGCAATGTGCCAAGACACAACAGGAACTGATTTTATCTTTCATTTAAATATTGATTTACTGTAAAGCTTCTTAGATATCCACTTTCCACTGATGTAAAGCTGCAAAGTTGTGAACTCTGTTGCAAACAGACTCATGAAGACTAGAATAGTCAGTATCAGTGCTGTATTTTTAAAGAAAAGCAAGAATTCCTGAATGCCCATAACTTAATACTGTTAACAAATAACTGTCCCAGTTAATAAAAGTGTAAATTACTGGTCTCATTATTGTGTTAGAAAAGAAAAACTGTTTTGTTGCTTTTGATTATTAGTGTTCAGAGATCATTTATCTCCTTGTAATTCATCAGTCTGAAGGAATGCAGAATGAGGTTGAAAGGCCCAATATGTATCTTTTGTTCATGATTTGTCTCAATAAATGACTTACAGGAAGGTAAAATTCTGTAATCTTTAACCTCTTATAATAATAGTTTTCAAAACAGTTTCATTATCCACCCACCTCTAGGAAACATATATATACCCAAACTGGTCATATGACTGATGAAATGATAAATATATACCTTGACAGGCTACACAGAATAATGTGATCTGATTTGCAGACAAGCTGAACACCCACAAATCTTCTGAAAATAGAGCTGCCAGTGAAGGGAGGGGAGGGGAGGNAAAAGAACTATTATATGATCATGACTTCAAACTGACCTTCAGATTTTCAGGCTAAAAGAAGACTACCAGCATCTAGGACAGAGAGGGACAATATAAGACCTAAAAATAAACCAAATTATTGATCTATATGTTTTCAGCAGTCTCATTCAGCTGACATACTGTGCTGTTTACATCCTGCAATAACTCACATACACACAACATTTCAAGGCTGTTAATTTGCATTCAGCATAACACAGAAAATTCTGAATAAAGAGGAAACAATTTTGATGCCTTCCAATTACACAGCAAGATATACATGTAATAGCGAAATTAGGGGGTAAGCAGGGCCAGCATTTCCTAGTTAATATATGGAAAGTTTAAATTTACTCTGAAGTGAGAATCTTCTTTTTCCTATTATTTGTGAATTGATACAGTTTATACAGAAATCATTCCCTTTCTTTACAATAATACTTAGCATCCTCATGCAATAAAATTTCATCTTTTATTGTCATTACATAATTAGGCTTTGTAATTACTATAAATAGAATTATAGAAATAGCATAAATGTGTGTAATTACATTGTAATTTAGAAGGTGTGACATACTCTGAAACAAAGAAAAGCAAAAAAACATGGTGAAAACTAGCAAAAATATCTCAGTTCCAGTGTGGCCATTTAAACCTGTACCAAGGTGTTACCATAACTGGGAAGTAGTATCCTTTGCACCAGAGCAAATAGCTATTCTGAGTGTGTGGAAGCAGAAAATAAAGCCCACTGTTTTGATCAGTTTCAGAAGAAAACATAGTATTTTCATTATAATTATTTGCTGTTGCACCAAGTAGTAAAAATAAGATTCACAATTGTGACAGATAAAATATTCCTGCCTTACAGTAGAGCCCCTTCTTTTTGTGACAGCTGAATAGGTTCAGGCATCTGAACTGCTGCAGTGTTTCGAGAAGATTTCACAACATATGGTAGAAATGGAGCAGTCGGAAAGCCCAGCTGCTTTGCAGCATATAACCTGGATGCATCCTTAATTAGTCCATGTCCTTCCCCCAAGATCTACTCTTCTGAAAAGGGGATTACCTGATTTTGCTGAGCTGTGGAAAAGTATCCACTATCTTCTATGAATTACAGTTTTGAGTAATCAATGTTTTGTGTGATCTCTTTGTTTTTACTGCCTTAATGTTAACATAGCATGAAGTATATGACCTTTGTTAATATTAGATCATTTCCAAAGCAATGTTCCTCTTCTGATGCTAAGAAGTGGGAGAAAATAGACTTTCAGACTGCATTGTAATTTGTTCTGATAATGAGTGGAGTGTAAAAACTAATACTCTACAAAGCAAGCAAATCTTATTGAAACCAAGGTGCTGGCAGCATTTAGGCAAGCCTCATTTCTCTGGTCTAGAGCTATAAACACCCAAACTCCCACTTCATGGGGAACTGACCTTGGAAGTTTCTAAACTTGGTAGGTTACTCTGCTGAAACCAACAGTTTTGACACCCACCAGAACAGTCTCACCATGAACTGCAAGTCAAGCCCCACTAAGATCCAAAGAGCTGTGAGAATCCTCTGATGCATTTGGCATGCACAGTCTGGAATAATAGCTTTAACACATGTGGTTAGAGTTGCCTTAAAACAGCTATGAAAGAAGTCATAGTCCCTCTATCACGTAACCTTAGAACCATACAAAAATGTAGTGTGGAAGAGACCTCTAGAGGCCATCTAACCCAACCTCCTATGCAAAACAGCACAACTGCAAAGTTAGATCAGGGTCCGTGGCTGTCACGGTGGTTACCGTGTTAACTCAGGACAGTTTCTATCTTTAGGAGAGCATAAGTATATATTTTCCTAGAGACAGACAGCAATAGCAGCTGACTTGGGGAAAGAGGAAGGGAAGAGGGCAGAATGCCGTGGATCTCATGGGTCACAAATGCTGCTATTTTTCAAGAACACCACTGGTGTAGCTAACATTCAGGACAATCTCTTAGAAAGAGGCAGTCGTGGGTTGTAGTGGCAAACTAATTTGACTGTTACTCATCTTACATAAATGACCATCTGCTAAAAAAGCCACAAAAATAACCCTGGGCACCATCGACTCAGACTCGGGACTCTCTCTTCTCTAAGTGCCCTTACCCTCAAATGGTCTGGATTCTGAACTCTGCTCTAGTGCCAGGCACCTCACCTGTACATACTGTAGGACCAGTGTTGGATCTAGCCACAAAATGCCATAACCTGGACAGGCAATGTTTAGCATTTACCTGAAATTATATAGTCACACCTATTACGAGTCATTTTCCTCAGGAAAAAAAAAGGCAAGTGTGGTCAGCTAACAATTTTAATTCTTTTCTCTTCTAATGTAATATTAGCTAGTACACAAACTGAAAATTTCATGGGTAATCTAATGATTAATATTTTCAAAGACATTTGTACTCTCGCACACATCACTAATGAAAGAAATTGATGAATAAACTAAATCTTAAGGAGCAGAAAGTTCCTGCAATTTGCAGGTGGTATGATGATGATTATAAAGCTGTTATGTTCTAACACTAATTATAAACAAGATCCTTAAGCATATTAACGAGAAATAGCAATGAGGTTATTATTCTTTTGGGTTGGGCAGAGGGAGAGGAAAAAAAGCATGTGGATTAGTTGTTTTTGATGTACTGGTAGCTGAGGAAAATATTTTCTACTTAGAGTTTGATAGGGTTTAGCATTTTTTTAAAGTAGTAGAAATAGTAAGAAAAAGCAGAGACCGTTAACCCCAGTCAGCATAGTGTGGTTTTTTATGAGTTCTGAATGCCCTTAAAATTAATAAGCCGAATGAGAAGGTCATTTTTCTCAT
This sequence comes from Buphagus erythrorhynchus, assembly GCA_013400855.1. Taxonomy (NCBI): domain Eukaryota; kingdom Metazoa; phylum Chordata; class Aves; order Passeriformes; family Sturnidae; genus Buphagus; species Buphagus erythrorhynchus. Next base: position 14,424 of record VZTT01031133.1, on the reverse strand, counting down.
TATTACCTGTCATGTGTTAGAACTTGGATAATGCTTTCAGCTTCTAACTGGTACCAGGATCAATAGAGAAGGGCAAGCCCAGAATAGTTCAGAGTTAATGATTTTACAAAAAAAAAAAAAAAAAAAAAAAAACAAAAAAAAAACANGCACACCCTGGTTGGGATGCTAAATTGTATATATGTTAAAAAAAAAAAAAAAAAAAAAACAAAAACAAAAACAAACAAACAAAAAAAACTCCTTAAATTATGTTGAAATATCAAAAAAATCACAATAAAGGAAAAATCAGGGATCAGATGTATGAATCCAAAATCAAAGGTTCACTGAATTCCAAATATTATGTTTATTAAAAATATATACTTAATAGATAGCTATAGTTAATAAATGTGGAAAAATGTATTTTCAAAGCATTTATTGAGCTTTATGGGTGATATTGGTGTTACTGAACATAAAATTAATGAGCGTAGCACAACAAAAATCTCTAGGAAGTATTTATTAAAAGTGGCCTGTTCAGGCCATCTGTTACGAACCAGTTTAAACACAGAAGAGCAAGGGAAACTCAGCTTCTGTGAATAACACGGATCAGACCCAGAGAGGTTTGAAATATACCCAAAAAACATGAATAAAACCAGACGAGGTTAGATGTTGGTGCCAAAAAAATTGGTATATTCTATTTAATAGTAAAAGAGGCAAAGAGAGAGAGAGGGAAAGACAGAAAGAAAGACAGAAAGATTTGTGCATGGGGGATGGGGGTACAGGAAGACAGTGACAGAGATTAGGGGGACACATATCACCCTTCCCGGGGTGCCAGCCATGTCTCATTGTCCGCCCCATCTGGTCTTCTGGTGGTGAGTCTGCCCCGCTGCTGCACCGGAAAGCATGGAATCCAGTGCAGTGATGCATGTTTGGGCCAGGTGGGAACACCCAGGTGCCTCCCCTGAAGTGGCCAGTTTAACACTGTCCCTTGCAACACTGTGGATCTGTTGCATCCTGCTGCAGTGCTCTGGTGCAGGGTCTGGGGACCCTTTTGGGGAGGTCTTTGATGAGCCATGACACCCTTCTGTTGTCCTTTGTGTGGATGCAGCCTCTGCCGGGGTGAAGCAGCCCCACAGCTGAGCTCTGCAGAGCATGGATGGATGTTCACTGCCTCTGACCAGAGGCTTTTTCACCACACACCCAAAACCTCTCCTCCCCCCACCCTTTGTCGTGAGGGTCTGTGCGAGCCTGGCAGCTGATAGCCATGGGGCTGTGGTCTGCACCCTGAAGGTGCTAAGCTTGATCCAGCTGTGAATGTATTCTTCCCCCCCAGCCTAGGCCTGAGTCACTGTCCATCAAGGAGTAGTTCCAGGCCTTAGTCAGGAGACCTATTCAGGCCATTGCAGTCTTCTCTGCAGCTTTTGTAATATACTTTTGCTATAATATGCAAAAGTCCTTCACGCAGATGTTTAAGCCATAAGTTATAACATTTAATCTCCAACACCATCTAAAGTGTGAAAATATACTATAAAATAAAAATCTATCTGAAATAAAGTATTGAAATTGTATGAATATTTAGCTGATAGTTGTAGTACATAGAAAATTCAGATTCTTCTTCTTGATATGTGATTTACCTTAGGTAAGTCTGTGTTTCTTTGATAATTGAATAAATCTTACATTGTCCTTATGATACTTTAGGTTTATTTACAAGCAGAAAAATTTAGTTTTTTACTCAAGGAATTGCCAGTTATACATTAAGAAAGGATCTTTTTAAATATGGAAATTCCAGTAACTACCCAATATCTTGGAAGCCAGCATGAGATGGTATGTTGAGCTTCAGACAGACTGTTAAGTATACTACTACTACTAAATGAGAAACGTTTATTAAATGGGAAGAAAAGTTCTTAATTTCACAGCTTTGCAACTTTTTTCTATTCTAAGTATCCATCTTCTTTGAAAATGTTCTATTTTCTAAATGAATTCTATTAATTATAAAGAAGCCTTTCTTTTGAAGTAAAAGAACTGCTGATTGATATGGGCTCACATTTGCACCAATTTGTTCTGTTCAAGGAAGTTTAGTTTCACTGGGTTTGTAGGTGAGTTATGAATGGAAGACTATAACCAAAGGAGAATAACACCCTTTGCTGCATCTTAGTCTCTAATGCTGTTAGTCGCTGTGTTTGAAATTGAGCAAAAAATCAGAGGCTGTGGCTCATGGCCATTCTGCAGAACTTGTTAGAGGCCAGCTAATTTATTTTAACAAATTTTTTTAGGATAGGATGCAGACTGTAGCCTCCTTACAGGTTTTCAAAAAAAGCTTGAAAAATAAGTTTTGTCTAGGATAGTTATTTCCAGATATGTTGTGCTGTCTGTTTTCTCACTTCTTTACACCCACAATATCCAGTAAGGAAAGGAAACTGCAGTTTGCACTTTGTGATAAATTAGTCAATATATCTATAAAACAATGAACATTAAAGCTTACAGGCTTCTATTGTAGGTATTTTTTTCCACTGGACTGAGCTTTCAGTGCCTGCAGCAGCACCAAGAAGATTCACATATCTCCCTGGTTGTCACAGTTTAACCCCAGTTGGTGACTAAGTATTATACAGCAGCTGCTCGGGTCCTTCCTGCATTCTCAGTGGGAGGGAGGGGAAAATCAGGAGTGATACTAATACTAAGAGCAATTGTAAACAAAAGGAGGGAAGAAGAGAAAAAGGGAGAGACAGAGATACCGGGAAAGAAGACCCAAGTAAAACAAGTGATACAATACAATTCCTCCCTGCCTGCTGACTGGTGCCAAACCCATTCCCAAGGCATGATAAATCTCTCTTCCTGGTAATCCCCCTCAGTTTATAGTCTGGCCATGACGTTCTACGCTATGGACTATCCATTTGGCCAGACCGGGTCAGCTGTCCTGGCACGCTTCCTCCCAGCTTTTTGTGCACCTGCTCACTGACAGAGCCTGGGAAACTGAAAAGTCCATGACTTAGGGTAAATACCACTTAGCAAACAAGACATCAGTGTGTTGTCAACATTATTCCCGTACTAAATCTAAAATAGAGCACTGTGTCAGCTACTGAAAAGAAAATTAACTCTCAAGTAGCCAGAATCAGCACACTGGTTAAATCCTTAAATAAAATGTCCTGTTCTCTCCTAAACATGAGCTTCATTTAACATAACTCGGGCAAGGTAGAACTTCTGAAGGACTTACTTTTGTCTCACTGATTGTGTACTGTTTTTGTTTTGTTATTGTTTCTGATGGAATACCAGAGTATTTAGTGAAAAATCATCATGAAGATCATACCATGTCTTGCCACAATTCCTCAAAAATAAAGTAAGTTTTTGCATTGTAAAACAGTTAAAGTGCCTAATGTAAGATCCAGCTACTGGCTGAGTAAAAACGGCAAGTTTGTCTGTCCACTTCTCCGTGGTCACAAATCCACCCTTTTTCTATGCCTAACCAGCATAAATTGAATGGCTGGCCCTAGAAATCTGAACCATGCTTTTATAGGTTGGTTTTACTAATAAAATATAATTTTATCATCAGTTTATATGCACTCTCTTGCATTAACCCTTGCCAAATGGCTTTTTGGTTAAAATATTGATGGCCAAATTTTATAGAAGTTTGGGTAATGCACTTAACTTTCCTAAAAGTGGTGTTGAGAGAGGAACTTGGGCAGCATGGACAGAATGCTAAGACTAAATATCTCCTTTAAGTGAACAAAGCTGAGATGTGCTCATTAGGTACAAACAAGGAGAGCCACAGGGAAGATGGTAATTTTTAAAGTAAGCTTTTCTCCCTACCAGAACAGTTTCAATTGCAGTTCATACGTTTTTAAACACTATGGGGTCTAATTACAAAATGCTGATTTTCTAGAAACTAAAGTTTGCTTATTTTGCATATTATGGGAAAAAAAATATTTACCATGAAACTGAAAGTTAAACTTAGATATGAAGATATGCATAAGAATCTTTTCTTCCTCGCTCCTGTACTCCTGACAGTTATGTCAGTAAGTATTGTAATCATAGAACCAAACTGTGAATGTAGCTACTTCATTATCACTCCATGCACTTCAGAAATTCTTATAGTTTTATGCTTTTCTTTAACCAGTCAAAGTATTTCACAGCTAGCAAACCAGTTAAAATGTATAATAATGAAAAATGCTTTTTTAATAAATATAATAAGGAGGATAACATCAACAAGAGCAAAATCTGCTTGTTTTATTGTCATGCTATGAACAGATGATAGAAAATATCTTTCTGATTACTAAAAACCACACAATAATTTAAGCCCTTATAAGAAATTTGACACTTGGTATTTTGTTTTCAGACATAAAAATGCTTGTCAACAGCTTAGTGTTGCCAGAAGAGTAAGGAATAGCTCACAAACTCACTAGAATGTTGAAGAATAGCATTTGATGTCTTCTGAAATAATATGTCATGGTGAATTTTAAATAAGAGGGTTATGCAACTTTTAAGACATATTCTGTCATTAGCTTTTACTAAAAAAAAGTCCATATCTTCTTTGTAAATAATTTCTTTAATAATCTGTATATCCCTAATTTAAGTTTTAAAGATCAGTAAACTGCTCTCAGTAAATCTATGTGCTTCTAAGTGTTGCTCGGACAATCCAACAATGTGAAAGTAATTACATACTGACTGGCAGGAAGAGGCTTCTGAGGTTTAAGATTATATACCATTTCTTAATATTTTCATGGAAAATGAAAGATAAAATTACTTCCTCTCTTCTAATATCTAGCTTAATAAAAATAAATTAGACGTTAGAGATATTACATATACTCAGTTTTGGTGAAAGAGTCTTTTTTAATCATCATATCAAATAAATATTATTTCCCTGAAACCTAAACAATTCGACTTAACAAAAAGGAGAAAAATGTTGCTCTACTGTTTTAATCACGGGACATGGATAACTTTCTTTAACCATTTGAAGATTCTGAGTTGCAGTGTATGTAAATATTTTTAGCTGAATAAGATTTATATAATTATTTGATAACTTTATGAAAGTTCTGCACTTTATGGCCTCAGCAAGGCACTTAGCACTCCCAGGAAGTTTCATTGCTGTCAAACAAGCTTCATGTAGTGACAGATCAATATCTGGAAAAAAAATTTGAAATACACTCAGATAAGCTTTGAATTTTTAAGTTTCACCACTAATAAGAAGATTTCTGTTTCAATATCCACCTAAAATTACACTTGCTGAATATGTGGATGCAGTTAAAAAAAAAAACAAAACAAAACAAAACAAAACAAAACAAAAAAACAACAAACCAAAAAACAACCTTCTATATAAGACCTTGTTATTTTACTACAAATTTGCTCACAGAGAATGTTTTAGCCTTCAGCATTACATACAAATAGTCATGCTACATAATTTTAAAGCCTTTAGTAAAGACAAAGGGAGTAAGACAAGAAGGCAAGTACTATTAAGATTCCCCACCATTAGTATTTCAGGAGATTTTCTTCCATAGCTCTGTTTTGAAAGACATGTAAAAATATCTTTTACATGTAAAAATTCCTTGTAATGCTGATACATGAAAGCCTTATGTAATGCTGTGTTTGCACAAAATCAAGAACACTTCAGCTTGCTTTCAGTACTGGTGTAATCTTAATTGTTCATGTCTGTATAAGGAAGACAATCATCAAGATGACTGAAATATGAAAGTCCATTAAAGTCTTTTGGGGAATTAGGAAATGCCTACTATCAGAGAGCCAATGTTAATTTAAATTCCATTTGTACATTAATACTCTTGTAATATTTATTTTCAGTTGGTTTTAGATTCAGAAATCTCCTTAGGACGTCCAGTCTGTAGATATCTCATGGTAACGGTATGAATAGAGAGGAAAAGGAAAGAGATGTTCTTGCCAGTTATAGCTTTGCAGCTTCAATAGAACTAATACACAGGAGAAAAGAGAGACAGGAGAGGTTACTTCAAGAGAAGACAGTTCCATAAAATCTATTAAAATCATTTTAAAGCTGAAGCAATACTGTCTCATTTTGAGTACACTATCATTCAGATTTAAGGTCAGGACAAAAACAGTCAATTACAAGAATATGGCTTTTGCTTACAAGTCTGATTCATGTTTCTAATTTCTTTTCCTTTCCAAGTTTTTCATGTCCAATGCTCTTACTAGCCTTGTTGATAAAGATCTGAAAATTAGTTCAAAACTACCTGTTAAAAGGAAGACATTGTATTGTGTATTTGGATTAGATCTAGAGACAGATGTTCTGAATTCCTTCCCTTTTTTCCACCAGCTATGATAATGTTTACAATACAATTATCCTGGTTCAGTTTCTTCTTTACATTTTCATGGAATTTCATATTTTGGTGTTGAATATGCTTTATACAATGAGTTTCTTAAATCAGTATTCACAGTAGATATTCAAGTCTCTCAGCATATGAGGAGGTGATGTGTTTCTAGATTTGCTACATCCTTCCTGTGATCGTCCATTCAGTTCTCAGGGCTGTGTGCCTAGCATCACACTACTGCTGGAGTGAGTGCAGCAACACATTGGCAAAATAATATCTTTTCATGTCATAGAGTATTTCCTAGAAATAAATATTTCAACATTGTATTTGAACAGGTACCATCTTCCACAGTTTTATGCAAAATGTTTTATGGATGAGATAAATGTTTATTTTAAAGTTCCCAAAGTAATTTGGGACTATATTTATAGCTTGAACTTTATTAAATGTTTATGAAATTCTCTAAACATGAGAGGTGCTATGCAGTAGCTAACCTTGTTAGTGCAAGATTTACTTTAATTCATCTGTTGCAGAAGCAGCAGTGACAAAACAGTATTTAGTACTGAATATAACTACACCATTTAAATATACATACGCTTCGTATGAGGCACACTTGGTTATGAGCCATAGCAAAGTACCATCTAATTTATTAAGGTTTGCAACCATCAAACTTCCACATCTACTTTTACACAGATACCTGTGTCCATCTACCTTAAAACTGTTGGGTTTCCCTCAAGCCCTTATACCTCTTTTGATATTTTGTCACCTGTAAACTTTACTCTTTGTTCAAATTTTCTGGATGTGCAGTACTTCTGTCGAAGATGAAAGGTGTTACCTAGATTGTGAGTATATTACATATTCTTTCTGTGAATGTACATTAGTCACCTATCTGCTGTTTTTTTGGAAATACACAGCGCAAAAAATATTGCGACTTCTTAGCAGAAGTGAAAAAGGTCCAATATTTTCTGAATAACTTGCATATGCATTTGGTCCATTCAATTGCAATATGTTCATGGGATGAGTTCAGTGCTTCTTGAAAGCGTCAGGCGTGGTTCCTGGTTCTTTCCCATGTTCATGTGTTTTACATAGCTCTATAGTCACTTGAAGAGCCCTGGTGCAGCATGTAACAACCCTGTGCTACACTTGCTCTAATGAAGTGGTAGAATAACCAGGAAACCATACTGTTAATCCATGCAATGGTTTGACAGAAATATTTATTTAACAATTCATGGTGGCATTAATCATTTATTATTTCTGCTATGATTTATTCATATCCTATTATGCTTCTTTGTTTCTAGGTCTTTGGTTTTTACTGTGTGCATTTGCATTTTTTAATAAATTTAGAATGAAAATGCTTCAGAACAAACTTTATGAATATACATGTGATAGCAGTATGGGTCTCTCAGAGTGTCTTGAAACTACAGTTTGAATAGTAGAATCATAGAATGATGGAATGGTGTGGGTTGGAAGAGACCTTAAAGATTATCTCATTCCAATCTCCCTGCCATGGACGGGGCTACCTTGCACTACTCCAGGCTGCTCAGGCCCCATCCAGCCTGGCCTTGAATACTCACAGGGATGAGACATCCACAGCTTTTCTGAGCAGCCTATTCCTGTGACTCACCACCCTCACAGTAAAGAATATTTCCTAACATCTAATCTAAACCTGTCTTCTGTCACTTTAAAACCATTCCCCCTTCTCCTCTTGTAAAAAGGTCTCTCTCTGACTTCCTTGTAGGCCCTCTTTAGATATGGGAAGGTGCTATAAGTTCTCCTTATGGTCTTC
>VZTT01031132.1:42029-57268 GCA_013400855.1 Buphagus erythrorhynchus | reverse complement strand
TTTCAACTGGAAAAATTTCCAAAACTTTCTCCGATTTCAATCTAAACATCAATTATCTGTAATATTGGAGAGCTCTTTCTCAGTAGATAAGTATTTATATAAACAAATATAGTTGCCATATGCCCTCTAGATATGTCATACGTGCACAATCCTGTCTCTTTGACTCAAAGAGATCACAGGTGTCACGGAGGAAAACAAAACTCTGTTAAAAAAAGGCCATGAAATAAATCTTGGAGCAGGGCAATTAGGGTAGCAGTATCTCTTCTGCTCAGAATGAGTGATGGGTATGGCCTGTCTGACTTCATACACAAGCCAAACCAATGCATAAGTTCATGACTGCATGATCCACCGTTTCCTCCTGCTACCACATCAGCCTCACTGCTAAGGAATTCTTACACTCTCAGCATCTAAAGCTCTCAATGAGTTCTGTGATAACATCCAGTGTGTGTGTCTGCACAACAGTGGATCTGATACATCCACTGAAATTAGGAATAGACCAAGAGAAAATGTCTTGGAAAGAAAATCAAGGTCATGACAGAAGAGCCTCATACAGTTGATCTATAGACTTTGCAAGTGACAGGGAAAAAGTCATTCTGCTAAATGACTGAGTGAAGGCACACTCAAGTATGTACTAATGTGTGTGTATGCATGTGGATGCGTATACGTGCACGAAAAAATAAAAGTTGATTTTTTTCTTCCCTATTTCAGCAGTTTGTTTCAAAAAACACAGAAATTTAGATTATCAAATACATTTTATTTAATCATCTTGCAATTACAAAGTCCAATATGTATTAAAATCTAAAAGTCATTAACATGGGTCAGGCTGATAATAAGAATAAGAATTTAACTGAAGGAGTTCACATGATGTCTTACAGCTACATATGGTTAGAAACTGGAGTTTTCTGACAAAACTGTTACGGAATAATTGTGGGATTAAAAAGCTGGAATAAGGTTATTTAAAAAAACAGTGTAAGGTAATGTGAGCCAGAACTCTCAAAGTCCCTTAATAGGTGTTCTTAACTCAGTGTTAATACTTTATTTAACATAATGCGCTCTGCACTCTTTAAATTGTTAGTCTGGAACAGATGATTTATGTTGCTCTTGCATCCAAACAAAATTAATGCCCTGATCCTATTTGACTGGAATTCTTAAGCACTTTTGTTCTCAGGCTTGTATCAGAATGATAACAAAAACATAAAATCAGCAAGGTTTTTAATGAATGTGGGGTTAATTTGAAGTGCCCTGATTTACAGATATTAGAGTAATGTTCTCTTTCAAGTATTTACTGAGGTGTTAGAAAATTTGTGTTCACATTCATCTCAAACATTTAGAGTACTGCAGTTTCTTTGTTTCCAAAATATTAGAAAGTTGCAGTTAAGAAAGCTATTGGAACCCAGTGTCTTTATTATTTTTTGCAAACAATAATATTCTTCATCATATTTTGAGGGAATCTCAAGTGAACGCCATAGGTAGTTCTTTTNTGGTGTTGCTTTCCCCCCCCCCTCCTTCAATATTTTTTGTATTTCACACTGCATAATGGTTTATTCTGCTTTAATTACTTTTATTGTTTAATCTTGGTACAACTGGATTTTTCTAGTGTAAAAAGCAATCAGTGCAAGCACATTGACTGATGTAGTTACTTGCCAGTATTTCACTACAGGTGTGCAATATTATACTCAACTGTACAGACGACTTTCACTCCAGTTCTTTTTGGTTTAACTACTGAAACAAGTGTGAGCACTGTCTTTTCTTTGCTGACTATTGTCTTTGTGGAGTTTTGCTGGTAAGAGTGGCCGACAATCCTCTGGTGGTGGTGGTTAGAGCTGTTCAAAGGAACTAACAAATAGGTTCATCACAAGTTTGGTACTATTTTCAACTTTTATGAGAAAACCTTATGACCAGAATTGACCAGAATGTTCAGAAAAGCTAAGCTGTTTTTATGATCTGGCATGTAAAGCAAGCGTAATTTTCACCTTGGCATAGTTTTGACTTAATAGAACACCTTACAAGAATTACGTAGAGCATTTAAGTGATGACATGCTTACACATATTCTTTCTAAAAAGAAAGAAAAAAGAAGGGAAGAAATGCTAGCTAATGAATACTTGATGTGCACAAAACTGAAATGAAGAAGGTGGAAATAAAAGTTCAAGCCATGGCAATGAGAAATGACATTTCCCATGGGCAAAGTAAAATGTAGAGTTCATCCATGGAAATTTTCATTGAGAACCCTAAGTGGGATTACTGAAATTGTCTTGAGAAAAGAGTAAGAGAATTTCTAAAGCTGGTGGGATAATGGCAGAGTCTGATGTTTTTCCAAAGTGTATTAGAGAACTTCAACTTCCCATGCTCTGCCAAACTTGTCTGAATATCCACCAAAATGGGATTTCTTATCATTGTGAAGGTTGATATCCTTCCTCAGCTTGACCATGAGCAAGAGAGGGATTGGTGACAATAAAGAGGACGTATGCACTATACTTAAATATCCTACAGTAGTGAATTTGGCAGATTAGCAGAACTTTGATCTGTTTGAATTTATAGTCTGATATAGTGCTTCCTATTTGGATTGATTCTTTCAGTCCTAAAATATGTACTATTTATTTAACACTGCAGGAAGTGAGATTGCAGTTGCCAATTTAACCTTAATATCTGGGTTTGAGAGGATGTTTCTTATAAATCAATGTAAATTGCTAGCAAATCTACAAAGCCCTTCATATAGAAAGCATATGCATAAAACATATGGCTTCATTTCCTCCAAGTAAGAAGTTCTTCAACTTGTTCAGTGGTTATCTCCTTCCTTCTGCCTCAACCATTCAAAAATAGCTAGAGCCCTGATCTGAGAACTGAGAAATAAGGGAGAGATAAAACACCCACTTTTCAGTTTTGTGTCCTTCAGTCATTAAATGTTTTATGTCATGTGATGGGAAGAAATTAGTTGGGAAAAGATCTGATATTTTAGAAATACTATGTCTCTTACTGACTTAATCTGGATGATTTAGCTATCTCAAACTGGGCTTCAAAAACTCTGGCAGCTCATGAACCCAAAGTTTTGTTGGAGAAGTCCTGGAACAGCTAACGAATCATGCTATATATATGTTACATCAAACAACTCTGAAGCCCTGAAAGGATCAGGATCCAGAGACTCCATAAAGTCCCTTGAGACTTTTACTTTTGCTATTGGTTGTACATACAAAACAGTCATATACTCTGGAGATGAGAAGTAGAATGAAAGCCTGAGGAAATAGCATCCATTTCTGAAAATGTTACAATAAGTGACTTTGCCAAGGTCGTGCAGGAAATGGGAGTCAGACTATATAAATCTAAAGTTTTTAGTCACAGCCCTCGAAAGCAGCCTTTCTTTTTTTCTTTTTTCTCTTTCAACTGGAGTTGACACAACCCACATTTATATTCTAGATATTGTCTAAAAGAAAGGAGAAATGAATTTTCAAATTTTCTTTCTGTTGAATTGTCTGTTTATTACACACAGTGTTGTTGCACATAATGCTTGGATGTAAAATGATTCAGGGACTAATGTCTTCAGTCATAACGTGGGAAAACAGAGAAGCAGTTGGATAGTAATTTCTCACACTGTTCTGCCATGGCAGTTCTTTCTGCTGTGATTTAAGAAAGTGCAGGCAGTGGAAAAGGTTCCCTTTGGAAGTGTTTTAAATGTCAAATATAAGATTCATTTCTGTACTGCTTTAATCCAAATGCCAGAGTTCTGAGCTAATCTATCAATCTGACCAGGACTTCATGTGTTTTACCTATCCAAACAGCTATCTCTTGAACTGCGAGTCCTGCTAACACCAATGCATAATACCAGCATATTTTTTTAAGAAAAAACTGCTTTAATTTCTTTGTGAATGTGTGCTGTGGCATCCTTAGGCTCGTTTAGTAGGGCTATATGTGACAGGGTCTTGGATATGTAGTAGCTGTGTTGTGCCTGGTTGTTATACACTGGAACAATGGGCTGGGGAGCCAAGAAGGGAGGGAGGGAAGAAACCCCAGGATTATTCCAGCAGTGGAAGTAAATGAGTAGTGTTAAGGACATTTCATATAGAGATGCTAAATCTAGATCTGATCACTGCTGTCATCAGATAGGGCCTCTGCCACAGGGACCCTGGAACTGGCTCTGGTACATTTTCATCTGCTGATGCTGCTTGAAGGAGCAACTCTCAGAAAATTGGTCAGCTCTGTCTGTGAGAGTGGATCAGCTGTTATTGAACAGTCTCTGTTCAGTCATTGCAGAGGAATGTATACCCTCCTGAAAAATATATACTCTCATTCAGCTCAAAGTACAATTATTCCCCGCTTTTAGCCAGGAGGTACTGATTTCCCTTTCGATACTAGATCTTTTCCTTCAGGAGAAATTTACAGTCTTCTCTCATTTTTGGTCTTATTTTTCAGTCCTTTATTTGTGTGATTCTTCTAAATTTTTCCAATTATTTGACTCATTTTTTACATATGCACATCAAAGTTGTTGTGCTACATTCCAGTAGCACTTTTTTCATTACCAGATGCAGAGTTAATATCACTTACTTGCTTCTCCGCTATGCCATCCTGTCTGGGCCATCAAGTTAGCACTTGATACAGTACACTTAGTTTCCCCTCTCCAGGGTCTCCAGCACATTTTTTTCTAGGCTGCTGTTTTNTTTAGATTTCAATAGAGTGGAAATTTCCACAAGAGGACAATACCTTTCTGATCTGTGAGGACTGTGAGGAGCTCTGGGGCAAAGAACTCAACAGCATGGATGGAGTGGCTCAACCACAGAAATTGCTGTCTGGCACTTAATTCAACTAAAACTTAAAGGCTGTGCTACAGAGAGTCCATATTTTCTAATGCAAAATAGAAAGATCTCAAATCCCTGGGAAAGCTGTTCAGACAGACAGGGATCGCTTACCTGATTTTTTTTTTCTTAAACCAAAAACTACATGACCTTATGATTTACCTAAATCATAAGGACCAGATTATGGCTATTCAGCCACTCTCCTTCCAGGAAGGGCTGCTCACTGGTTTTCTATTGCAGGAAGGTAATTATGTCCTGTGGGAACCAAATTTTGAGCCATCAGTATGGTGAAGGAAAGATCTCGGTTGCATCTCACCGCACCAGTCTGTCTCAGTGCCTTTACTGTGTCAACTGTTTCTTAGTACCCATCTTCAGGCATGGATACCCCGGTGTGATTGTTTCCAGAAATGCTGCCAGATAACAGGTATTCCCTAAGGCCATGTTTGTTAGAGCAGGCTTTATAAAGCAAGCATTAACATTGGTTTCAGAAGTGACCTTGACAGTGCTCGCTTTCTCCCATTTATTTCACAGATATATTCTGTCTCCCAGACATCTTGCTCATCAACACCAAAGCTCTTGCAGTTGGAGTGGGGATTATTTCCACATAGGCCAATTTGTTTCAGGTAAGCCAAGCTGTTAAGGTATTGGTTAATGAAAACTGAGGTGAGTCACTCAGACTGAAATTACTTTGACCACCTATGGGCTGTGCCTTAGTTAAATTAAAAAGAGTTTAAAACCCAAACTAGTAAAGTTAAAGTAGCTATGGTTTAAAATGGGGTCTATTGAGACTTCCATACAAATATCAAAATCTGGTTCTCTTTTTGAAGACAGTGTGACCAGAGACCATATAATACTCTAGTCAGGAGCCGTTGTGCTTTGTGGAGGTAAAATGGAAGAACTTTTTCTTCAACACGACTGTGCATGTAAAACTACTCTTGGACAACTAATACCTTAGGTATTTGTTATTTTTCTCCAGTGAAATTAAATAAAAAATTAATTAAAGGTTCCCATCATCTTCAAGCATTTTTTAATAAGCAAACCAAGTGCTTCTGCAAAGGTTCCATGTAGGCATGGTTAGAAGAGGAAGGGAGGGATCAGATTATTGCACAAGCTGATTGAAGTTTTCTTTTGACCACAATTAAAGTCAAAGGGCCAATATGAGTTTTGTGTAGCAATTTTTCTTCATGGGAGATGTGTCATCCTTAAAAATTAGGATGTGAAATACTGATGCTCTTAAATAACCTGGAACACTTCAGATGACTCAGGAAGGTCAAATATTCATCCTGAACACCTAGGGTGATATTATAATGTCTATAGTACAAAATCCAAGATTAGACATTTGTTAATGTTCTTATTTTCTGCCAGTTAGGTTTAGCACTTGGGTTTGGAAGGGAGTGTAATACAGAGACTGATATTTACTTGGGTTTGGAGTAGAAATAGGAGATCTGGGAGTAGTTTTCTTTTTGTTGTCCTTGTTATTTTTTAATCAATGTCAAAAAGGACAACAGAGAGTTTTTAGAGTTCTGCATTCATTTTCCCTTGCTGCTGAGAATGATCTCTAAATAGAAATGTTTACCCCGGTTTGGAAAAAAATCATCAATAATCCAAAGATTGTCAATCTTGAGCAAATATAATAGTATATTTATGTTGCATTAAGATTTGTCTGCTATCCTAGCTATCTAGTTTGAAAAGGCTTTTTTTTTCCTATTCTTTTTTTTTTTTTTACTCTTTTTTAAAACAGGGAGTTCTGTAAAACTAAATAATAGGTGTAATTCTTCTGGTCAACCAAAATTATCACTTGAAGCATGTGAAATCTGGCAAGACCCAGCATTTTGGTTGGGTTTTTATGTTTGCTTGGTTGTTGGTTTGGGTTCTTTTGTTGTTGCTTTTCTCTCTTAATGTGTAGTTTAAATGCAGTATGGTGTTTGGAGAGCCAGCTCTTCCTCTGGGAAATCTATGCAAATAGTAAGCACAGTCACATCTAAAATAGGACTTTTGGGAAAAAAAAGATGATCCTATTCATGACTTTGAAAAGGTAAAGAAGCAATCAGAAATACTTGATTTTTTTTTTTTCAGAGAGAAATTCTCTCAATCAAAAGCTAAACAAAATATAGTATGTGAGTTTAAAGACCCAGGCCCTACCTTGTTTATTTACTCACATAAATAGCTCCACTGAGTAGGGCAAATATATGACGTCTAAATGGGCTCTTTTAGGGGGAGTGGTCCTATTAGAAAGCAGTGTAATCTTTGGCATTGGCAGAAGGAGCCCAAATTTCCTTTTTAACAGACAGGCTAATCAGTAGCAATTAAGAGGCAAAGTAGCAGACTAATAAAGTATACTTGTCACCAGTTGTCATCTTAGTGATCAATTCACACCTCCAAAACAACAACTTCGACCCTTCAATGCTCTAATGACCCTGAATCCCCAAAGTGGCAGAAGGATTAGGGCAAAGATAATGTGCTGGAGAGGTGCTAATGAAGTGGTGGGATTACAAGATGAGTTTCACCCTTGATAGACAGCAAAAGGGAGTGTTCAGTCCCACTCCAGCTATGAGATTCACGTGGATAAATTCTCATTGACTTCCACTTCCAGTCAGGATCGAGACCTTGATTTAATTAATTAGGGTTTTAAATTTCTTAGTTAAATTTGAAACATGCATCTTTGTGTTTTCTGAAAGCAGCAGATATTTCTTAGGTAATTAAGTTTACCCTCATGCTGTTTATTTAACTTATCTCTGCACGTTGTATGTTACAGACATTTGTGTTTGTATAATTTTAATTTTGTGCAATTGGTTTTACAGAGATTTATTTTTTTGTGTATGTAGAATGTACACAACTGCTTTTCCATGCACTGATTGTTTTTAAAAATTAGAAACAGAGTATGTAATTAGGGTGTATAAAAATGGTGTCACCTTCCTGCTCAGCATTACAAGTGGATAGATAGACAGATAGACAGACAGATAGATAGATAGATAGATAGATAATGTACGGTAATGGCATTTTGAGGTGCTAATGCAGAAATGGTGTTCTAGTAGATATTGTTGAAAAAGCATATTTTAAAATTACCACAATATTTAACATATAATCAAAATAATCCTGTTCATTAAATGCCACCTGCCTCTTGTTAAATTATACTTGAACTATATCTGTAACCCATTTCAAAAGAGTATGTTGATATTAAAGATGGGGGAAAGGGTACAACAGGCCATTTATGGTATTTTAAGCCTCAGTCTTCATTAGATGTTACTTTGCTGCTTTGTTGTAGCTAATTAACTTGTATATTGAAAACCCTTTAGAATGATTTGATACAGGGAGATGTGGGAATACATCGTGCTGGGATTAATACATTTATATTGCTGTAGCTGTGTGCCTGCTGTTTGGGTGCAGGGGGAGGTAACCATTTGCAAATTTAGCTGTATTAGGATCATTTTCAAGTGGTATAAATTCTATTGCTAGCAATTTGAATAAAATCTACTTTACTTCAGTGGGAAATGTACAGATAGTTTGCTGCTACATTCTAGTGCCAGATTCTGCCTTGAAAGTTTAGTGTTGAGAAGTTTTATTTGTTTTAGGTATTTTTTGATTTGTGTGTGTGGGGGGGAAGAAGTAAAGAGGTTTCAAAATTCTGACATTAGGAAGTTATATTCTGAAACAAGATGCTGTAACTTCTTTGATAATCAAAATGAAATTTTAAATATGTCGCCCTCTGTTTCCCTCAAGATTTTGAATTTCTGGTTTCTAACTTTACAGTTAAGCACTCAAAAACTAGCTGACCATGCCTTACAAATTTTTCCTATTGTGTACTTTACACCATACAGTACTATTCATAAGTCTGTAAAATATTGCACGTGTGCTAATTAATTGACTCTTCATAGAAAGCTTAGCTTTTTGTGGAAAATTGGCTCAAAACTGGTTTTTTCCCGAATTTTAGGAGTAAAAAATGAAACCTGATTGTAATGCAGAACACAGGTGTGAACTTCCCCATGCTGAACACAAGCCAAGGAACATGGCTCAGGCATTTATGAGAAAAGTCATGACTGACATGTTTCAGCACCAGTAGTACATCCATGAAGCAACATGAATTTGAACCAGGAATCTATGATATCTTCTGGCATGTCATATGACATTTTTTAATTACCTATAATGCATTCAGGGTTATTCATAGATTTCTGTTCCAGACCTTAGCCTAAGTTTGTAATATTAATTTTAAGGCAGTTGCTGTGATATGTCTTTTCCTTACACCTTGGGAGAGAAATGGAATCACAAGACGTGTTTTGTACAAACTGCAAAGGAGTTTCTAGAGAGAACTGAGTTTTTGCCACTGCGAGCCAGGGACTGAAGAGAGCTGATGGTCCAGCCTAGGAGAGGAAGGCAGTATCTCCTTGCCAATTCCTGTCCACATGGCAACACACCATTATGAGAGGTAAATCCTGAACTGCAGGAGTTTACTGTGGGCTTTTTTGTTCAACTGTGAGATCAGATCCTATAATTTGTAAGGCTGTTGAGTTCACTACATGCCAAATGTGAGATAGGCAGCATATAAAGGCGAATATCTTTATTGCAGAAATATGGTCTGAATTTAATATTCTATATCCATACGTGTGGACCCTGTAATTTTCTGCTACAGGACAGATTTGATCTTTTTTTACAGTTGCAGTACACTGGGGTAGAGGTGCTTTTAATTTCACTTTGATAAAGCACGGTGAGCCATTTTTCAAACAGTATGTTCAGTCAGTCTTTTATTTATTATTTCCTTTTATGCTTAACAGATTGCCCATTCAAAAGGGAAGAGCATGAGCACTGTTGCCTCGTCAGTCGCCTTGCTGTGAAGTTGCAATGTAGCAAATGGCTAATGTATGCATACATGTGGGCACTGTTTTAACCCACATTTCACACCACCATAATCGATTCATTGGTTTTGAAGAACAAAACAAAAACAACCTCCTTTGCCCAGCTGCAGCAGGCAAGAGTTAGGACATATGCTGGTGTGAAAGGGGGAGTAGGGCTGGAGACCCCTGCCGAAAACATCAGAACAAAGGGAGCGCAATCGCCTTGGCAAGGCACGGATGACTTAAATACCCTATTGTATGAAATATGAATAGGTTGGCACAGTGAATTGCCGTGTGGGGGGCTCCTCTGTGCCGCTGATTAGCCACACGATTACCCAGATTACACGGGGAAATGGCGAAGGTAAATAAGGCCAGCCTTCTGCCACCTCCTCCATGGGGCCAGGAGAAGGCTGGCCTTTCCTGGCTACTGGGAGCTGGAAGGGGTGGGGATGGAGGAGAAGGGAAGTGAAGGTTCAGATGAGTCCTGTGGATAACAAAAATAAGGATTTCAAGGGCAACAGTGTTAAAATGTCTTTCTGGTCAAGTGATGTATGGACATTGTTCCCTGCTACCACAAAATGTACAAGTAAACTGCTTAGTCAAAAAGAGACCTTGTATCCTCTCTGTTGTCCCTCTCTCCTCCCAGATTAAGGGACTGCCACTGGGTGATGATCGCAAAGAGTGTGGCAGGAGCAATCTGTGTCCTGCGATCTTCTCTCCCCTCCATAGTCTTTTGCACATGTTGGTTCTCCCCTCCCTCCTCACCATGCAGCTCTTACAGCCATGGGGTAACATTGTGAAAACCGTGTTTATTCAACCCAGGACAGTTCAAGGAGAGATTATTTCCCTATGCTGGAGTTTTAAGATACATATAATCAGCTGTGATCCAAAATAAATTAACGTCTGTATTATCTCAGCCTCAAATGAGACTCAATGTGTACATGTTCACCATATGAACTGTGTAATGTGAAATATGTGTGTATATGTTATGGATTTCAGGGTGCTCAGCAGTCCCACTTGTTATTGAATCACTGAATCACAGAATCACAGAATTATAGAATATGCTGAGCTGGAAGGGATCCATAAGGATCATCAAATCCAGCTCCTGGCCCTGCAAAGTACCATCCCTGAGTCACACCATGTGCCTGAGAGCATTGTCCAAAGGCTTCTTGAACTCTTTCAGGCTTGGGGCTGTGACCACTTCCCTGGGGAGCCTATTCCAATGTCCAACCACCCTCTGGGGAAAGATCTTTTTCTAATATCCAACCTAAACCTCCCCTGAACAACTTCAGGCCATTTCCTTGGATCCTGTCACTGGTCACCACAGAGAAGAGATCAGTGCTTACCCTTCCTCTTCNCCCAGCACTGGAGGTGAGGCTGCCCCAGCTCAGAGCAGAGCAGGACAATCCCCTCCCTTGCCCAGCTGGCCATGCTGTGCCTGATGCCCCCCAGGACAGGGTTGGCCCTCCTGGCTGCCAGGGCACTGCTGACTTGTGTTCAACTTGCCATGGACCAGGACCCCCAGGTCCCTTTCCATGGGGCTGCCTTCCAACCTCTCATTCCCCAGTCTGTCTCTACATCCAGGGATGTTCTGTCCCAGGGGCAGAATTCAGCACTTCAACTTGTTGAACTTCATGTGGTTGGGGACTGCCTATGTCTCTGATTTGTCAAAGTCTCTCATCTCTGTCTTCAAGGGAGTCAACAACTCCCCCCAGATTTGAACTGTGAACTTGCCAAGTGTACCTTCCAGTCCTGCATCCAAGTAATTAATGAAGATGTTGAAGAGCACAGGGCCAAGGATGGAGCCCTGTGGAACCCCCACTAGTGACAGATCCCCAGTCTGACAGATCCCCATTCACCCTAACTCGTTATGCTTGACCCATGAGCCAGTTGCTATTCGTGTAGACTTAGGTGGTCTCAAAAGTGAAGATATTTTTGTCTCAAAGAAGCTGTATCTTATTCTAGATTCTCAGTTGAAGAAGCTTGTAATGTTTGTGTGTTTTGTAGCATCTTTTACAACAGTAATCTCCATCTCCTTTCCAGAATCATAGAATTGCTAAGTTGGAAAAGATTATCAAGTCTAATGTTAACCCAGCACCACTGTGTTCACTACTAAACCATATCTCTGAGTGCCACGTCCACACATCTTTCAAACACTTCCAAGGATGGCGATACCACCACTTCCCTAGGTAGCCTGTTTCAGTGCCTGACCACCCCTTCACTGAAAAAAATGTCCATAATATTCAATCTAAGCCTCCCTTGGTGAAGCTTGAGGCCATCTCCCCTCATCCTGTCACTTGTTGTCTGAGAGGAGACCAGCCCCCACCTTGCTACCACCTTCTTTTGGGTAGTTGTAGAGAGCAATGAGGTTTCCCCTATCCTCCAGAGAATTTAACTGGAGGTGCTGTGGGATCTCCCACCTCATTGCAAAGGTACTCTCAGTGTGTAAATGAAGATACAACATCCTTGCAGGGAGGAGCCTTTGCACCTGGAGCTCTTTGACGCAAATGATGTTCTCAGCTGTAAGGCAATCAAAAGACATCAGGGCTCCCAAAGGAGACCACAGCTCCCTGGGTGTTTTTAAGGAAATTTTGGTGTCTATAAGTCACAGTTGCTCAGAAAGTATTTAAGTGGGTTAAATTGAGACCTGGTTTTCCCTAAAATGGAAAATAATCAGTTTGAGGAAACAACTGGAAACATTGTTTAAAACAAGGGGAAAGGGGCGGTTTGACTTTTGTGATTTTATTTCTTTTCAGTTTTAGGTCACCTACTAATAAAATTCAGCACGAGTTTATGAATAGTTTGTCTTGTCCCAAATTTGCATTCTTCCCTAAATAAAGCGTTCAGCTGGAAATTTTTGACCAAAACTGACTTGTATTACTACACTGAGATTATCAGTTAATGGCAAAACAAATATAGAAAGCTATTGAGTGAGAATGGTAACTCTTTGGTATTTAATGGATTTTTATTCATAAATATGCAAATAGTGCTCTAGTTATGAAAATATTCGCAAATCTTAATAGATCACAGAGAAGAAGTTGTAACTTTCCCTTTTGCTCTGATACACAATTGGAAGTATAAAACAAATTTCATATACTGCCTCACTGCTACAGAGATCAAACAATTGAAGTAGGAAGAAAAACCTCAAACCCAAAATAAAAGAACACTCAGCAGAACTTTAAAAAATTAAGTAAATACCCATTTATTTTAGCAGTGCAGTGCATATTTTAAATCTTTGTATTTCTAATCCCCCCTCCTCCCAAAATATAATATCACAAAATTTATTCCCTGACCATTAAACAGAGTGCTTGCTGTACTTTGCCAAAAGTTCTGGGGACTGCAAGTTCCCTACCCTTTCTGTGCTGCAAGCCAATTTGGCTAATTGCATCATTTTATATAAGCTAAACATCTTTTTTGCTTCGTGTCATAATCTGCTGAGCATTGTGACTTTATCTAGTTATACAGTGTCTGTGTTTCACTCAGGGTTGGGTTTGTATCTGTGTATATGCTTTGTACTGAAGGTGCAACCTCTCAGAGAACTTGTGTTTTCTACTGCTGTATTTCCTTACATTTTGGATTTGAGAAGACATCTTGAATGCACTGAGCTTTATTGATGGCTTCTGGTGAAGTCAAATGAAAAGTACTTGATTTATAGCCATTCTTTATTTGAAGACAATTCTTTTTCTTTCTGCATAGCTGTCTCTATTTGCAATCTCTGGATGTCTAGAGCTTTGGGTCTGGGCACTTCTTGTCACCTTTATTAAATTCAATCAGAGCAGTTCAGTGGAATAGAATAGTTTGTAAAAGCTTTATGTTGCTTAAAAATGGTGCAGTTTTTCATCACATCCCTAATTTTAATTTGATTTTTATATTGTGAAATTTTGCATGCACTTTTGGTTTAACATATAATTCCACCGGTTATCTAAAGAGCTGCACTGTTATTGGACACATAAGCTCAGTTCAGATCTTTCTGTCATCTTAAAATCCAGTCCTCTACAGCATTGTTTTGACTGTTTGCCGTGTTCAGGTGCTCAGGAAGGGCCTGGTAAGCCAACCATATGTAGGTGTCATGCCAAATAATAAGAGAGAAACTTCCTAGGCAGGTTTCTTTCCAGTGACTTGTTTGTTGTTTAGGACATGCAGAAATTATTGATTGAGCAGCGAGAAGGAAGGATGAATTGATCTGATAGTGAAATTATGCATTTTTTGCTGAGCAGGGGATTTTCTGATGGAGAAGGAACAAATTGACTTATTGGTTAATTGAAGGAGAGAATTGACTGGGAGAGGCAGTGAGAATTTGACGAATGTCAGCTGCAAGAAAGAAGGATTCTTCAAATAGATACATGCATAAACATTTATTTATTTCCTCATTTGTCTGCCTCTTACTTAATATGTAATAGAGATGGGTGGCTTTACTTTGACTCTTTTTGGCAAGATGGGTAGGCTGACTTTGTGTGAAACTTTTTGTCTTTTTAAAGATGACTGGAAATGTTCCATCATTGAAGTCTGCAAAAGTGTGTTGCTGCTGTTTTTTTCCTTAAGCTGTGCCTTCTGTTTCAGTTTGTTAAGTCTACCAGTGTATGTGTACATTCTTTTTCACCAGCTGCAGTTGCCTAATACTGGCCTGGGTTTTAATGCACATTAGGCACCTGACTTCCATGGGAAACAACATGAATGAATTAACATTTTTTTTCCTTTAAATAATCTTCCAGATCTCACTAGGCAGCTCTCTGTATTGGTAGGACCAGAACTGCTCCCATAAGTACAGCCATTGGTCTTTCACCCATTGGACATGGGACCATGTTTTCTTCTGTTTTGCTGGTACAACAGTGGTCTTATCTGTAGTAAGGGCTTCTAAGTGCTACAGTAATTAAAAAAAAAAAAAAAGTGATACCAACAACACTCATACTAGTAGTAATAAATAGCTACATATTGGTGCCACATACATATTAATTAATCCAATGCTTAATTTAACTTCTAATTAATTTAGAATTAATTTCCTAATTTCTCTTTGGATGAGGTTGCCATAATCTTCATATGGTGTCTTTAAGGATACCAGAAGCACTTTCATTCCCATTTTACAGGAATAGCACTGAAGGCATCCAAAACTGTCTTCTGAGGACTGTTAACTCTTAGAGTGTCCTCAAAGAAGTTTCTGTCCTCTGCCTGGAAGACTGTGTTTGTAATGGGGTTAGGGAAGGAACCTATTCAGGAAATTTTCCGTGTTGTGGGGCAAGAAATAGCAGAGTCCCCAGGGATCAGCATCATTATTGGAGTTCAGTGTTGCAATGTTACAATGATTTCCCTCTTGCAATGACATCACCATGGGGATTGTGGAGAAACTGATGGCTAGGGACTGATCTGACTTGTGAAGAAACTGTGTCTGTCCTCCTTCTCTCTGTACCCTTCCTGACTGCTCAGATGTGCCATGGCCTTATTTTTATCACCATTAGGAAAGATTCAGCTGCACTTACAGCAGGGATATTGCAGGAACAAACTCTGTGAAGAAATAATAGTAGAGATTTTAAGCTCCCAAGAGGAGAAGGAAGGACCTTTAATTAGCAAATAATAGGTTTAGCCCATAAACTACTCACAAAAAAAAAAAAAAAAAAAAAAAAAAAAACA
>VZTT01031132.1:10059-20815 GCA_013400855.1 Buphagus erythrorhynchus | reverse complement strand
ATGAGAAAAACTTTTCCTTCTGTCTTACTGAAGTGTCATCAATATTTGTTTTTAAATGCAATGTCTGCAAGCAGATGAAGACCCAGTGGGCAATACAGCCAGTGTACTGCATTAGATGTGGCACTATACACTGCCCCAGCTGATGCTCATAGGGGCAAAAAGGTGTTCCCTTGCTCTCATCAATGTGTAGCTTGCCCTCACCCAGGGTGTAGCTGTGCCTGTTACTTGCACATTATAAAACCCTGTGCATAAAGGGCCATAATATAACTAAGAATCTTTGCACATTGATCAAACCAAAGTATCATTTAAAAAGACATCAAGTTCAGAGCAAGGATACATCATGTGTGGACTGGTGAATAATGAACTCATGTTCTAAATGAGATGCAGGATGTCCATTAAATTTTTTTAACACCTCTATTTCCATTTCCATCTCCTTTTTAACATCTCAGATACCTGTGTTCAGTGGTGCTTCCAGAAGTGCAAAAGACACTTGCTTCAGAATAAGAATGAAGGGAGTTAAAAAACTTTTATGCAAGTAGACTTTGCTGTGAAATGTTATCTTTTGTTAGTTCAAAGGTTTCTGAAGATATAAATTCTTCACAACTGCCCTGAGGTACTGAGAATGTAAATTGAATACTTTACAATTTGTAGACTGTTCCTGCAGTAATATGTATCTCCTCTGTGAGTGAGTGTTTAGGGATTTTTCAATTACTGTAGTCTGAAAACTCTCTGAGATTCTTTAGGGCAGAAAAAGGCTTCCTTCTCAAAGTTGAATCACTGATGTTCAAATTAGCTGCCAAAAGCATTCTAATGATCTGTGTTCCAGATTTTGCTAAACAGGGAAAAAAATTGGCCCATTTCACCAGGGGAAAGAAAAAAAACACCCCAAGCCTTTCCTCCCCCACCAGAAGTATTCAAAGGTTAGGCATTTTGCCAGGGTCAAGAGTGAGAGGAATTGTTGACAATAAGTACACCTTGTTCGATAGGTCAAGGTCATTATTAAGGGGTTCAAATGAACTTCTTTACATTTCCAGGGCTGTAGCATATGTGTGGCCTCCAGGCTCACAGTGTTGTTTAATAGCTTTTGTGAAGCTGTAAGTTAAACAATAAATTGGTTGAATATGTCTTTAAATCCAGTCCATTCCAAAACTGTATACAGTACTCTTACACTTTTATATACCGTGATCAGATGTACTTTAGAGAGCATGGTAGAAATGGTCAGAAATACCAGCTTTATGCCAGCTGACTATGATTTAGCAGTGTTTACCACAGACTACTCTTGCTACAGTTTATTGCTGCTAAGGTCAATAACTAATACAATTTAACAGCTACTGCATCTCTAACAAATAAAAGATCCCAGTGTATTTCTAAATGCAACGTGCATCAGAAATAGCGCAGTTAAAAACACTGGGGGTGATAGAAGTCTATAATATTAAGTAACTGATTAGGACATCCTGAGGATCTTCTGTGGCAGCCAGCAGGTGTGACCATCCTGGTCCCTCTGACTGTCCAGGGTTGAGCTGCTCACTGGCTTGAGAACAGGTGAGTAGGTGAACTACCACACCAGGCTGCAGCATCTGCAAGATCTTTCCTAAACCCATGCATTGGTCATTTATTTCCAGATGAGGCAACTGTGTAATTAGTCCCCAAATGCACTTCATTTGCCAGGATTTGGATTGCTCATGTAGTTTTTGCACAGTGATTGGTCATTTGGAGCCATTTCTGACACAGAAAGTGGGGAATGTTCTGTGAAATTAGAAGACAGGGGATTAAAGTGTGATGAGAGTGAGTATTTCTTAGAATCATAAAATCCTTCAGGTTGGAAAAGATTTCTAAGATCATGGAATCCAACAGTTTACCCAGCGCTGCCAAGTCACCACCAAACCATGTCCCTCAGTGTCACATCCACACATCTTTTAAATACCACCAGGGCTGGTGACTCAATCACTTCTCTGGGAAGGCCTTTTCCAATGCTTGACAACTCTTTCCTTGAAGAAATTTTTCCCAAGATCCAATCTAAATGTCTCCTGGCTCAATTTGAGGCCATCTTGTATGGCACAAGTGGTAACTGATGGAATTAATTGCCTCTAAGTTACATTTGTGAGAGCATTCCAGTTCTGAGAACTGGAAAGGGAGAACTGAGAGAAAAACTCAGTTGTATTTGAAAACTGCTTCATTCTTAAAGCCTTCAGAATGTTCAGCCTTAATCTGACTTTGTTTGAAAACATTTAGTGAATATTGCCAGTCTCCTCTCAAGATTTTTTCCTGCCCCCGAGCCTGTTGGTCTCTGGCTTGTATTCTCTGTTCACAAATCTTGTTTTCATTCAGATCCTACCTATTACAATCCAAAGACTGGCCCTTTCCTATTTCATGACTCCCTATGCACCAGTATTAATTTGTTCCACTGCATGCTTTACTATTTAGCTTTGTGAGACTTTCTAGTCATCCCAGAGACTTTGCAGCCATTTAAATTACGCAAAATGTGCATGCTTTTAAAACAAAAAGTACACAGCCTGCCCTTTTGCAGTCAGTTTATGAAATGGTGTTATTGCAAATGAGACCCATGTCCTTGCAGTGAATGAATTCAGTTCACAGTCACTGGTGAACTTCTCTTCCCTGCCTCCAGCTCTGCCAGTGGTCCCTTTCTGCACCCCCAGTGGGCTGCCGTGTTCCTGGCCATGCTGAATGTGACACCTCCTCTTCTCTGCAGATCTGCCAAGGGTCAAAAGTCCTGCGGCGTGCTCTTCATAGACCATCTGCACTATGCCTGGCTTTCAAGAGTGTGATCCACAGGGAGGAGATTTCTGTGCATAGGAATTCTTCATAGGATACAATGAATGCATAATTAAACAGGATTTTAATGCAAGGAAGTAACAGAAACATAACTTTGGCTATCCTGTCAGAGCTTAGGCACACCAGAAGCTTTACTGTGATTTTGAAGAAAAAGAAGTCACAGCTGATAAGCCTTCTCTTAGCTGATCACTTCTTAAACAAACTCCTGTGATAATTCCCCATTGATAATGTGGGAAGCAGGGAAATAAGGACACTGACAATTAGGTTATATGCCACAGTTAAACCCCATGAGACCCCGGAATTAAAGAGTCAAGAGCGTGGTGGACACACAGCAGCCGCAAGAGTATTTTCCACATGGGTTTCTTTGCAACGCAACTTTTAAACCCTGGTTCTTTGCCTTTTCTCCAGCACTATTTAGCTGCACAAATTATCCAGGATAAACTGCGTAACTGGGCCAGATTATGCAGTTTGATGTGTTTATTTCTGGGTGAGCAGTTTCTGGGATCTGTTAACGTTTCCCGGCTGGATTACGGAAACGCCGAGTTTCCCCCTTTCCTGAACAGTTCGGTGTTCTTCCCCACTGGTCCCTTGCCGGCGAGGATGACATAATCTGCCGTCGGGCCTGTTCCCTGGCAACCATCCCATTTCTTGGCTCTTTCCAGCTGAAAGCCAGTCTGAGTCACCCTGCACATTTCCAGTGTATCAAACAGACATAGGCTCGAGTTAATCTTGTTAGCACAATGAGGCAGTTTTCAAACATTGCAGCAAATCAAATCATCCCTAAGGACCGGCAGGGAGGAGAGGGCGGAGGGAGGCTGGGGGAGAGAGAGGCTAACCATCAAAGGTGGAATAAGCACAGAGGGAGCCTGGCTTCCACCTGGACAGCAGGCTCCTCCACCAAGGCACCGCCAGATCCTGCTCTTCCCAGTGCCGCCTCCCTTCCCACCGGCGCCCGCATCCATTGCCGTGCTCGGAGCGGAGGCAGCGATGGACAGCGGCAGTGAGAGAGCTCATCTATCTGCGAGGAAAGAAGCAGCTTTGATGGTTCCCCAGTGGATGTAATTGTGCTCATTACTGCCCATTTACATTTCATCACTCGATTATCGCAAATGCCTCATTACTGTTGATAAGGGTTTGCTGTTGAACTACTTGCTAACTATTCATTCCTGAGCTCTGCTGTCATCAGGCAGACCCGTGTGAGACAGGAGAGGACTGGGGAGAGGGGGGAGCATTAGGAAGACGTGAGGAGGGGGAGGAGAGACAGGAGGTGAGAAAGGTCTTCTATCAGATTTGATTAAAGGCTGTGATTTAAATCGATATTTAATAAAGTGGCTGCTGCCACATAACGCGTGCAATTCCCCATGCAGGCAGAATCATGAATCCGAGGGCCTTGCTGCCTGCTACATAACTCAATTGGGTTTTGTGCACTGGTCTGGCACCTGTGTCCCTGAGCACAGCGCCTCCGAGGTAATGGGTTTATGAGCCGATGAACAGAGCTGATAGGTTCTAAATGGATTAACTAGGTGTCTGCAGCCTAGTGATGAATATATCAGGGGGAAAAAAAAAAAAAAAGAGATAGAGAGAGAAAGGAAAGAGGGGAAAAAAATTGTCTGCATAAGCAGAGAATGATAGAATGTGTTGACAGACGCTGTGGCTGTCACGAACCCCACAGGGTGAAACACTGCTCAGCTCCTGTCAGTCAAGTGCTCTCTGAATAAGGGGTGAAGACAGTAGGCAGCAGGGCTTCACAAGCCTGCAGGTGACAGGTAGCATCACCCTGCTGCTGCTCCAACAACCGCTGCAAAAGGCTAAAATGGAGCGTGACTCATCCCACAGCTATCGCCAGTCTGGGATTTCCTCAAAGGCCTGCATATGCTGCTTTGGCTGGTGGGTCTGCCTTCCACTATGGCTCAAGCACATGCTCCAGCCAACCTGGCTGTGTATTTCTAGCCCTGAGAGTGAGTTATTGTTGCTATTGTTGTGGTCTCCCAGCGGCTCCGCAAGCAGGGTTGGATTTCTGCAGTGTTGAGCCCGGCACAGACACCCACTGTAGGGCTCTTCCTGCCCCTAAGTGTTTTTAAGTGACTAAACCACAAGAGCCACGAAAAACGTATTATTGTATTCCCAGATGGGAGATATGAACCAACAGATTAAATAGTTTGCCCAATATTCCACAGGAGAACTGGAAATTGAAGCCAAATATCTTAAATTCAGGTCTAATGCCCTAACTGTGAAGTTATCCTACCTCCTGTGGATAGGACCATGGAGTCTCACAGTCCATGACTGATCTACAGAATATGTTGGAAGTGGAAAATAAAATCAGATAGACCTTAATGATGACCTCTGTTTACTAACATTAAGCTACCAACAGTACAGTGTTAGGTTGGAGGATTTTGTGCGTTTATGACTTTTCTCCCACCCATGTGGTTACCGTGCTGCAAAGAGAGAAAAGGACAGTAACACACACGGACCTCTTTGGGAAAAAAGCCACTTTATTGTACGGACCGTCTGTATTTAAAGTAAGTTACGGTCACTAGGACAGCACAGTAGTTCATTGGACAATTGGGGTAAACATCTCTGACCAAACATGTCTGGGTGCCTCATGAGAAAAACACCAGGTGGTCACTTATGTTATGAATTCCACTCTGCTCTTCACCATGTTATCATCCTGGGAAATTTCCTCCCTAACTGAAGCTGTAGTCAACTTGTCAGCCTGGGAATGGACCTGAGAGTTAAGAGGAATCCAGGCCTGAGAAGAATCTCCAAGCTGTAATGCCCTAGCTCTCTGAATGTGGGTGTCCACACACCCATTGTACTGGCTAAGAAGATACAT
This sequence comes from Buphagus erythrorhynchus, assembly GCA_013400855.1. NCBI lineage: Eukaryota > Metazoa > Chordata > Aves > Passeriformes > Sturnidae > Buphagus > Buphagus erythrorhynchus. The sequence continues at coordinate 15,189 of VZTT01031132.1, read as the reverse complement.
GTTCTGTAAGTGCCATAATATGCCATAGCACTTAAAAAAAAAAAGCCACGTTATTATATGCAGACATTACACAGATACATGAACCAGTGTCTGTATCTGCTATCACAGTTACACAGGAGTTAACCAGACTGATTTGAAGTAGGCAGCTGTTTTTTAGAATATGTTGTCTTTTTACTAAAAATTGAAAACTGAATACTTTTATTTGAAAAATACTTCCACAGTGCTCATGAGAGTTATATTTTGGATTTTTATCCCACCATTGTTCTTGCTGTGTGATTCTCCCCAAACAGATTACATTGCATATAATTTTCACCTCTTGCTGAGCTCCTGCAATGAATTATGGAATCTATTGGTTTCCCATGGGAAATGAAGTCAGAAATATCAGTACCCCAGATATTTCAAAATTGAAATCTTTAGTTAAAAGAAAAAAAATAAAAGGTAAGAGAGGAACCTTTTGCAAGAAATAGCCGATTTTCCCCTCCCCCCTTTTTTTTGTGAAAAATTGAGTAATTTTTAGCCTTAAATATGTTTAACATAGAACGGGGTAGACATAGCAGATAGCTGCTTACTATGTTGTTGCACATAAATCACAATTTAAAACCATTGTCTGATCATGTTAAGCCATGATTTCAAAAGTCTGCTCAGCGAGAGTGCATCCAGGAGAGTGAATTCTCTGAGGTACTGCTCTGCATCCACATTTACTGGTTGCTTTTTAAATTCTTGTCCCAATTTTTAGTAAGTTTATTTCTGAAAGGAAAAAAAAATAATGGAATGAGTTATATTTTTTTCCTACAAAACAACTTCTACAACAAAATTGTATGCAATTAGAGTGGCTTGAATCATTCAGTATTATTCAGACCATCTGGGTTAAGTATATAATGCCATCCTGGCTATAGCACACTCCATTCAAAAGTATTATGAGAAGAAGCAGGTTTTTCTGTAAGGATGCATTTTGGAAAAGGAAAACAAGGTTATGGACAGGGAGACAAATACATCCATCAGCAAATGATCAGCTAACAGTTGGTTCTGTGTAAGATAATGCAAAAAAGCTCCAGTCATAATGCTTGTCTGACTCACTGAATTTGTAAGGTTTACCTTCAAAATCATGGGATTTGAAGGTAAATTTTACCTTCAAATTTTAAGGGATTAATTTCTCATTTTAAATTCACTGTGTATAATCCAGCTAGATCTCAGCCACACAGATATCTGAAGACTCTGGACGCAAAAATTGCTTCTGAGTTCTGAAGTCTCTGATGTCTCTGACAATTAAAGTTACAGTAAATGCCATGATTATACATAATAAGTCTACATTAAATAAACAGCCATTGGTAACAACCAAAGTACATTTTATTATGCCTATATGTTTTAAGAGTTTCTTCCTGTTGGTTAGTTCAATTTTACAAAAACAGATTAGATTACAGAATTTCCCCCCTGATATTTAAGAGGAAAAAAAATGTAAACCAATCACTGCAAAAAAAGAGTGTGACCCACTAAAAGGAAAAAATATTCTAATCTGAAAGTATCAGTGTTACAGACGTCAAATGCACTATTGGTTGACTCACCATGGAGGGATGTGTTGTGGTATAACATGACTATTGATAATTTTTTAATGACATTTTCAATTCTGGTCAAATTCTGTTTGTTTTGCTCAAAATTTTACTACCCAATTGCTAATGTACTGCCTCTTACCAATGAACATTCCTGCTTCGTACTTGTCCAATTGAGTTGTGACTTAATTTCACAGATAGAGCACTTTTTGCATACTTAAAAATATGAGTGTTGCCAACGCTCCGACCATCAGTTCCTCCATTGTATATAGAGTTAGAAAAATGTACAGGTCAGTGTACTCAGCACAGAGTAAGAAGAAAGAAAATGAAGCTACTTCTATTTGGCTGATCAGGAAATACCAAAAGAAAATGTTATAGGGAAATAAATCAGATATCATTCTAATTCCCGGTGCAATTTGGAAAATGTACAAACCTTTTTTTTTAATATTTTCATGTCAGAGTGATTCCTTTTATTAAAAATATCAATTAAATATTCCTGCCCTGTCCCCTGACCTCTCCCCTCTGCCTTCCCTCCAGAATAAAAAGACTGTTATGGAGGAAGAGTAGCTGCCTCCTAGCATTAAAACATGGACTGTGTGCATCCATCTGTTCAATGGAAATCATAGACCCTTGAGTCACATGAAATGGTGACTCAGAATCAGAGGGAGATGACCTTCAGAGGCTCTCTGTCAAGATAGTTCTGATGCTTTCGTTGTCATTTGTAATCCTTGATGATTCTTTGTCTTGCCTTCTGAAGGGCCTTAATTTTTGTCCTCTGGAAAACTGAGATCAGTCAGAAATATTTCCTTCCAGGATGTAACATGCCGCAAGGACTTCTTTGATCATGTTTAGTAAAGGCTCTGCTCCTTCTGGTTGCTGCTGTCTGTGGTTGTCCCTTTGTGGAGAAAGTTTTTGGCCACCCTACATCCATGATCCCTCCAGCTCGGTCCTACAAAGTCCTCTTAGATGCTTTAGCCAGCACTTACATCCTCTTGCTCATCCATTCCTGCAAGAAACATTAATGTCCTGTCCTTTCTTGTCTAACCCCATGAAATATTAAGGATACATGTACATAAGTAGATTTGTGTTCTGATGAGTGGTCCACGAGCAGTTTCTTCTGTTGTGAAATTTTGCACCACTGAGATGTGCAAAACTGCCTACAAAACCTTTTAGGGTGCTGAGCACTCACAATTTGTACCTCCAGAAGAGCTGTGAGGGTGTTCAGCTCGCCTGGGTCTTGGCCATGGGGGCATAACACAGGAAGGATTTAGTCATACCTCATCCAAGAAATATTTTGCAGATGCAGCTCAATGAAGGCATCTGGACCAGGAAAGATAATTAAACCAGGACAGAAACAAACTCCTTTCATAACCTAAAGAGAATTTGACCAATTGAGTCCCTTTGTTTGTATCAACTAAACATTCGTGCGTGGAAATCGGATGGTTAGAATAAATATTTGGTGCCTACTTGGTAATATTCATGAAATGTATTTACATGTTTAGATTTTTCCAAATCTGCATACCTAAACTTTAAGCATATGTGCAATCAGCTTCAAGTTTTCCAAACAAAAAAAGACTGAGAAAGGGGGGAAAAAATAGCATCTGCTCCTCAGCTAATCAAACCACCCAGGGAGATTGTCAATAAACAGTGCAAGGACCGGGTCCTCCTGCCTCTCCTTATTTCCTACGTGTCATATTCCGTAATGGCAGTTAACTGAAAGCAGATCATTGAAGATTGCTGACAAGGGGTTGTTGGTTTTTGGTTTTTTTTCATTTAAGAAAGGCCAAAACGTGGTTGAGTGGGAAGCACTGGCAAAACTCTGGTGTGAGGAGAAGAAAGTGTGAGAAGCATCTTCCTAATCATCAAAGTGAGAAGAGGGTTAAGAGCTGCTCCAGGTGTGAGAGTAGAGTCCCCTGCCCGCACTGGAGAGACCCTGGTGGGGCTGGGGGAGCTGGCAATGAAGGAATGAAGTTAAGAATGGGAATCAGAGGATGAGAGTATTTTACTTTTTTTTGACTTTGTTCCTCACCTTTCAACTCTTTTTTTAGCTGACAATAAATAATTAAGAAAATTTTTAATGAAAAAAATTACTTTTCACCAAATCAAGTCTGTTTTACCCATGAACATTGATAATTTTATTGATAATTTTTTTGGTGAGCTTTTCCATCTTATTTTTCCCCCCTATCCTCCTGAGGAGAAGTGGGAGAGGAGTGCATGGCCATGGCTAGCCTTCCACAGAAGGAAGGTCATGATAGAAATATATAAGAGGATTTCCCTTATGAAAACAATTATAACATTTTTGAATATCAGGAGGCAGCCTACGACTATATGATATAGTTTACAGTAAACAACCAGAATAAACCATCCAGTGTGTGTTCTGAAGAAAATGCCAGCTCTTCCTAGCATGCCTAACTATCCCTTAAGAAGAGTTACTGACCATCTTATTTAATAAGTGCTTGTGCATATTGAAAAAGGAAAAGTGATTTCTTTCTGTGGTGTTAGAGCAACATTTTTAGTGGATGGAGATCTGATACCTTGAATTGAAAAATATTATAGTATACAATTTGCTTAATGCTACATGCTGCTTAGAACTGTATCCTATATGGGATAAGATAGAATAAGAAACATGCCAATATAGGGAAAGGTGAAGAAAAAGGGTGGCAGCCACTTTATCCATTACCATTTCATACTCACAACAGCCACTTTTGGGTTTTTGTTTGGGTTTTTTTTTTTAATTGCTTTTTTTTTGGTCCTTTTTCCCCCCCAGCCTTTATTTTTGTTGAAGATAATGCTCTTTCATGGTTTTATACAATGCATAACATACAAACCTGTCAGCTTGCATGTGTTATGTTATGTTATGTTATGTTATGTTATGTTATGTTATGTTATGTTTTCCCCTTGACTGGACAGCACGTGGTAGAGATGCTGTTATGTTAAAACTGGTAATGCTGGGAAGCATAAGCAGGATGGAAAGTGGTTGTGGTAGGAATAATGGGTATTTTCCCAGTATAGTTGTTGTAGGATCTCCCAGTCAGAAGAAAGCCTGTGCCAGAAAGGAAATGGTGGCAGAAAGAGCCAAGAAGGAGCTCTTATTTCTTGTACCCAGGTTATGTGCTGCCAAATCTGTGGCAGCAGCTCTATGTGACCATGGCCCAGTGCATGGCAGTACCACTGTGCCTTTGTAATCCCTTTTCCATCAAATCAGGATGTGCATTTCTGTGCTTTTTAACATGTGGGCTGCAATGGGGAGATTGTGCCTAAACAAGGTATTTTGGTGTAAAACCACCAGGTCAATCTTTCCTTGAGTTGTAATATGCTGTAACACACTGAAGAGGTTGCTGTAAGGTTACCCCACACCCTCACCCTGGTTATAAGCTGAGCTTAAAGCAGTAGCCAAGATGTATAGAGAAATTACTTCAGATTTATTTACAGAGACTCATTTGTGTTGAACTAGCAGTTTTCTATTGTGTCAGCAACTCTCTATTGCATTTATTTGTTACTGTGACATTAGGCAAGAGTACAATCCTATTAAACCTGTACATTACATTTCACAGAATTGTAAGCCTTTTTTATTTCACAGAAT
>VZTT01031131.1:262-20388 GCA_013400855.1 Buphagus erythrorhynchus | reverse complement strand
TTTACTTTAATCTCTCAAGATTTTTGTTCATCTTTGGGAGTGAAGAAAAAGACCTCCAAACATGTATCCCAGGACAGCTTTTTACAGCAGTTCTCATCTAAATATAACCTCAAGTAGGTCAATGGGCTTATCACAAGTTTAAATAAGCTCCGACAAGATTTTTGAAATTCCTTATACTGTTCATAGAAGTTATTCTGTGTATTTTTAACTCTTCTATGCAAGGAAGCTCTCCGGAGACTATTCTTCCTCTCTAGTACTTGTATTCATGGTTTTGTTAAAAGGAACACTCCCAGGGAAACTCTGAGCACCACGACCACAAAGATGTAATTTCTGAGCTTTTTCTGCCCCGCTTCAGATCATAGCAAGCCACACAATATCTAGAAAAAATAATTGCTCACCAGACTGAACAAATACTTTTCAAAAATACCTTAGGACTTCAAAATACTAAAAAGACTTTTAAAATAAACAGCTCCATTCTATATGCCTTTCCTTACACACGGCATGACCATTATGAGGTCTAACTACTCCATAGCCAGTAGTTACCTAAATCAGCATTTTCCTCATTTGAGCTCCTAAATATCCCTACCTGCATGTTTGAGACACTAAATAAAGTCCCTACTCTCATTTTCATAGCCCCATTCTAATCAGAGGGACGGCTTGGTGGTTCCCTGGTGCATCCTAGAAGAGAAGCAGCATATAACTGCTTTGAATTTAATGGAAGGGTGTTTCTCACAAGTATGGCAAATATCTGTTTTACAGCAAGAGACAAGAAAACATTATCTTTTTTTTTTCCTGTTACCAGTGGTTCTGACTTCTCCAGTTGTGAAATGGTGCTCTTGAATGTCTATCATTTCCCTAACTGTACTTTAAAGAGATGTACGGGTCTCGCCTGCATCTCTCTTTTCTTTATGGGGAAGTCATAAATACTTGAAAGCTCTCTTAACAGGATAATTATTGCTTGTTGTAATTTGCTGGCTACTGTAATGCTCTGAGAGACAAGAGAAATAGAAAGAATGCACAGCAGCTGAGACTAGGCAATATATGCCTTTAAACAATGCCAAGTGGATTATCTGTGGTCAAAGAAAGAAAATAAATGTACAAGTTCCATACAAGATTTGGCAAACAACTATGTAAAGTTAAGGATTCTTTTTCCTTTATTCTCCATTTTATGGGCTATTTCCCTGATGATGTTTTTTGTGTTGCAGAAGTATCCCAGCTGTGACATGACCAAGTTTTTTTATTTTCCAACATAACTTTCAAGAGAAAGAGTGTAGGAAATTTTTAATGAGAAAGCTAAGACTGCCTCTTGGTTTTGAATGTTCCTCAATAACCAATGCCTGTGCTATACTCATTTTACTGGGACTACATAAACCCAGCTAAAGAGACTGGAGACTTTCAAAAATGTGTCTGTTTGTGCATGTCATAGAGCAGATGCTCTCTGTGAACTATATAGTGGGTTTTGAAAGAAATCTCTGAAGGGGAAGGGTGAGGCAAAACCTTCTATTGTCAGAAAAATCAGCCTCTGCTTTAGACTGTTAGAAGAGGTGAGACCTACCACAGGGGACAAGTCAAGGCTGCATCATTTCAAAGACTTATGGGCACGTAGGGCTTTTAAAACCAACAGTGACTGTAATTCAGAAACCTTTTTCTAAATCTTTGCTCCTGTTGTGCTGCCAGACTGGGTCAATTAGGAAGCTCAGAACAGCTGTGGTGGGATTTCTGAAGGGATGTATGGGGAAGTAGGATCTCAGTAAACTGAAGCATCAGATCCAAGGTTTATGATGATTATTGAGACTTCTACCCTCAGAAGGGAGAAAAGGTGCCAGGATTAAAGCCCAAAATGTGTCTGAAATGCTCAGAAATTAATATGGATCCTGATACCTGGCTAGAATGTAGGCTTTGTGGTTGGCTGTGCTCCTTCTGTAAATTGGTACAAAAGTGCCTGAGAGGAAAGATATATTGGTCCTATATGTAAAGCCCTCTTGGCCCTCCACTTGGTGAGAACAGTTATAAATTTGGGTTGTGAGGCCTAAGTAGGGAGAGAATAAACCCAAGCTGACCAGCAGAGCTTTTTCTCTCATAAACCTGACATTGCCCACTGCATCTGGAATTACATGACCCTTGCCAGATTAGGTCTCTTTTTACTTCCTGGGATTTCCAGTCCTGCAGTTAAAGCTAGGATAAGAAGGAAGCCATGTCTATAGGAGCAATATCTGTGGAGCTGAGAGGCTGAGAGGAATTACATCCATAAGGTTTTTGAGATTCATTAGGACCAGAAAACTGCTTGACGTAGCTCAGGACTGCATATGTTACCAAATGATGGTGCCAGAATGCAGTGCCCAGATAAGGGATGATGCACTAGCCAGAGATGTGCCATGTGGTGGGAAGAGCACAGTTATTTATGTGAGATAACACACAGAGCTGCAATCTCTTCTGAAATCGGTGCGAAATCTTTCTTTCCACTGAGCTCTATTTCAGAATCTAGTGTGTTCATTAAACATAAAAATTGTGCAGCCCTCATATCTGGGCCTGGTGCTATAAGTTTTCATATGAAATGACCTCTAGCTCAGAGAAGGGCTGCAATTTCACCTCCTACAAATTAATCCTACACAAACCCAGTGTGACACATGAATCATGTAAAATATTTCTGCAGTATTTTTAAGGCCTAGGGGGATACCTGTTCAAAGGATGAAAAAATAACCTGATATTTGCAGTGGGATTTATTGAGTACAGGTTTTAAAGAGGTTGCATTTATCAAACACTGTTGAATGGATACATGTCTGGAGTTTTCCAAAGAATTTCTAGTTGCATATAAGTTTGTGGTCCAGATCTGGACAAACACCAGGGAGAAAGATAGAGAACGGATTTTTTGAAGACTTATTCTCCGAAGAATCCTTGGAGGAAAAGTTCAAAACGTAGCTTCACAATAATATATTCAGAAAGTGCATGCTTAACCAGGGCAAATAATGGTAGCTATATTCCCTGGTATTCCTTTGGATGTAGCAGAGGGTACCACTGCAGAAATTTGGTGTGCTGCTTTACATGATCTTTATACCAGCCCCCAAAAAAATGACTTTTTAACAAGGGCAGCTGGCTGGCTTTATCAGCTTATGTATCAAATATGTAGGACAGCACACTTATAACGAGAGACTTTCAAGTCTTGGATATTCTTCAGATATACTATAATCCCTCAGACACAGTGCAGTTCTGTGTCTAGGAATCACAGCAGTAGCTATACATAAAAATTTGGAAGTGCAGATATATTTTTGAAGGGGAAAAAAAATTCAGCTGCAGTTTCAGTGCCACTGTATTTTAACTTCTGCAGGTCGTGGACTCCCTCCCCAGCTAAAAACCAAACCTACATTAAACCACAACACATGTTAAGGAAGAGAATTTTCTCACAAGCCTTCACCTAAGATACTTAGTACAGAACCATTGGAGATAGCTAAAGTTGCTGTCTGATGAATGATAACTAGTTTATAGACAAGAATTTATGTGGATGAGTAGCCTAATGATGACTAATGAATAAGAGATTTTCTTTGCTGTACTTTGGGTAAACCGTGCTGCTCTTTGAAACAGCTTGATAACAAGGCAAAAAAAGGATTTTGTGCAATAACTGTTTTGCAGCTTGTGCAGCTCTCAACCAGCCTTTGCAACAATTCACCTTTAGGAATCAGTTCCAGATTAGACAAAGGATTATCAAAGGAAACTTCCATTATAAATTATTCCTTTCATGTTTTTCTCTACTGATAAACTAAACAGGGCTAACTCATTAGGCTTGAGCACTGTCTGAAGATTGTTCAAACTGTTAGTGTGATCCTTGGCACAGTTTTGAACTGTGTTGACTAGGACTTGCCCAGGCAAAACTCAGGCATTGTTTGGAGTCTAGTGTAGACCAATAACCTTTGGAATTAAATAGATTAGGAAGCATGACAGATTATGCAAAATTAGTACCTTATGTCAGAGGACAAGCACTTGTAACTGCAGAGATGGAGCTGTGACATAACAGTGGACTTCAGGGTCAGAACACAGCTCTTGATCCATTTCATAGGAGTTTAAATACTACATAAATTAATATATGTAGCAGTAACCTGTAAAATTCCTTGAAATGCCTCTCTTGCTTTCCCGTGCAGAAATAGAGCTTGTACTAACACAAAGTTGAAGGTCACTTAGACAAACTTAATTTTCCTCAAAGCACGTTTGTGAAAAGGGGACAGTCATGGGTCAGGAACTTTGTCACAATCCTTGTGCACGACTGAGTGTCCCAGCCCTCCAGAAGTATAACCTGTTGGGTCTCCTCCTAACTCAGAGATCTGGAGACATATTTTTGTTCCATTGCAAAAGAGACACTTAGGGAGTTGAAAAGGGAATCTGCAGTTGGGAAAAATAATACTTCAGCCACACTATGCTATCTGAGACAGTTCGTTAATTTTTCCCAGGCTGCTTCTTAAGAAGAAAGAGCATAGATTCACCCCTCCACAAGAAAAGCTGAGATTCTCCTTTGCTGATTCCTTCCTTTCAGTGACTAAACCATAAGCTTCAAAAACTGATTTTGACCATGGAGAATATGAGCATTTCTAAGACTAATCAAGCTCTCTTTAGTCTGGTTCAGACATAATCAACTGATGCCAAATTTCTTCTTTGAATAGCACAGAATATAATTAGAACAGGAATAACTATGTCCTTGTTACCTGTTAGCAAATCCTCTCTTCATAGTGAGTTTTATATTTAGCTTCTATACAAATCTTGCTGTTTCCAATATGTCAAATATGTCTCTCTTTGTATTTAAAGAAACAGCCTATTTCACATTTATGGTTAAAAGTTTCACAGCAAGTCACATCAAACAGGATGTAGTTTTATTTAATAAGATTAACAACTTGATATTCAGACCCTTGACTTGCTTGAGAGATCTCTATACAGCACAGAAATATAATGTTCCCTGACATGTTTCTTTGTTAAATTGAGAAAAGAAAAACATAGGCATTGCAGTGGTCCCCAAAGAGTTCCACTTACTGAAATCTCTCTGATTTCTTTAATACATGTCCTAGAATGAACGTTTTTTTATTTTTCTCCAAGCTTGAACATCTTTTCATAATGTGAGGTCAAGAATGTTGACAAAATTCACAAAAACTGTGATGCAGTTCTTTTACAAACTGTTTGTTTTTATAAGTGACAAGAGGGAAAATATATTTTGTTGCCAACAGTAAGATCCAAATGAGAATAAAAATACATTACCCTTAACGATTTGAAGTTTAATAATTTTATTTGTACAGAAGGAGTTGTATCCTTTGCAAGTATATTTGGGCTAAAGTATAGCTTCATTTTGCAAATCTGGAATCTCTGCTTCATTACCCGTTAAGTCTAGCATCATTTTAGCACATAACAGGATGAAATACTCTGAGGGTACAGTTTCAGAGAAAGTAGTACTAAATTATTTTCTGTGTTTTGACTTTGACTCTGTTTTAGAGGAGGAGTATTATACCGACTAATAATCTAAGATAGCATTAAATTAGACTTATTTTTTTTTACTTTTATCACCATTCAGTCCTCTGAAAAATAAACCTCAATATTTACGTGTCCCTTGCCCAGGGGACAAATTTTCATGAGATTGGGGTACAATTATATGTCAAAACTCCATGTAATTAACCAAAAATTCTTTAGTCCTAAGTGTCTGAATTACCGGGTGACTGATAAGGCTGTTTGATAACCTCCTGAAATTACGCTAGGTAGTTCATGCCTGCTTCTCATTGACTTTGGCATCTTTTTCAAGTGCTAAAAATTACAGAATATATTAAAGAAATGGGAATGGCAGAAGAGACCAGTCAAATATTTAGGAGATTGAACTCATCACTCAAATCTGACCATTTTCAAGGGTTTGGGTCATAGCAGCGACAAGTGCTAACAGAAATACATTTTCTTGTATATGAGAAGGATGAATCACATGATATGACCTCACAAAAACACATGTATATGTCAATGCATGCACTGGGAAGGTGGAGAAAAATAATTAAGGTTTTGACTGATGATGATTTAAAATCAAAACTTTTTTTCACACAATAAGTCTTTTGAACATATTAATGATATATCAACTAGAAATTGCTGTACATTGCCTTATTTTTACAATTAAACCAACTCTCATTTTTAAAATAAGAACTTAATAGCAATGTACCTGATTGCTATTTTTTCTGTTTCCAACAAATAGTGATAAAAAGCTTCCAGAAAGTCTTAAAAGAGTAGGTCAGGGGTAGTAGAGATTTAACTCTAGAGAATACCCAAACCAGATAAACTCAAAATATGTTCATACTATATAAAAGAAATGGTCAGAAGATCAGATTTGAGTCCTCTGAATATCATCCATGCTCAAGTAATTTTGTCCAGCTCAAATCCCATTAAGACATCCTAAACAGGTCCATACTCAAATTCAATATTCATAGTGCTGAAAATCCATTTTGTTTTAGAATTATGCCCGTGTTTTGGCTGTGCTAATATTTTTAGCTGGCTGCTTTGGCAACACAACCTCTGGCTTCCTGAACATTTTCCATTTCAAAGCCACCAAACCGTGAAGTACAGCAGTGAAATTCACCAGGCGTTGGAGGACAACCTCATTCTAAAGGAAAAAAATTAGAAAATTTTAGCCAGTGGAAGTAGTTTTCCTCCTAGCCCCCAAAGTATTAAGCTCAAAGACCTGTTCCAGTCCCCTGAGACCAAGGTACAATAATTTTGTGCCAAATATGTTGTCTGCTACCGTCTGGAAGTAGAGTATGTACAGAAAAAATAACATTACCACTTTTCAGGATTTCTGGGTAGCTCAAGGGAGTGACAACTGTGCATGAATAGCCAAGGTGTGCTGGAGCCATGGCCGAGGCACAGACTGACTCAGGTGACAGCAGACAGCGAGATGGATGCTGCAGAGGGGACCCGAGGACTGGGCACGTCTCCCTCTCACAACTGCAGGTGCACAGCAGCAATTGTGTCACCTGGGCACACCAAACACCACAGTGCTTTCTATTGCTAAAGCCAGAATGTCCATTAAGAGGCAGTTGTCTTGCCAGGATCAGGAATACAGCATACATGATCTCAGTCTGCTACAGGCTTCTGCAACAGAATTAACCTGCCAGACTTGTGCTTGACTAGGCCTGAAAAATCCAGTTCAACTATACTTTCTGATATGAGAGATGAGAGCAAATCATAAAAATGGCTAACAATTCCACTTTATTTTCTTACTTTTTGAGAAAAAAAATGCAACATTTCTGTCTTTATCACTTTTACTCCCTAAATTTTTCTTTGCTCTAGGAGATCTAACTACTTATTTTTATTTATACTTGTACATGTGGTTATCCAGAGAGCAATGCTGAAATAGACTGTGAGCTGTCCTTGGAGAGATATTCAGTCCAATTTGGAGTGAAGGTCCAAATTGAAACAGGCCTACTGGGGAAGTGGTTGAGTCACCATCCCTGGAGGTAATTAAAAGATGTGGTGCTTAGGCACATGGTTTGGCAGTGAACTTGGCAGTGCTTGGTTAATGGTTGTGCTCAATGATCTTAAAGTTCTTTTCCTACTGAAAAGATTCCACAAATCTATGAAAGTCAAGTTTTAACTGCAGTATGCCATACACAGAAGAGCTTTGTGATGGAAAAGGACCATATCCTGGTTTTGCCAGGAATAGTTTTCTTCCTAGTAGCTGTACATTGCTGTAGATTGGATTAAGTATGAGAGTCATGTTGCTAATATACTGATGTTTTACTTGTTGTTAAGCAGTGCTTACACTAAGGCCTTCTCATACTGCCCTGCCAGTGAGAAGGGTGAGGGTCACAAGAAGCTGAGAGAAGACACAGCCAGGACAGCTAATCCCAGCTGACCAGAGTTGTTTTATATGTTCTATATAATATGGTGTCAGACTGAAAAATAAAACTGTGAGGAGTTGGCCGTGGAGGGTAGTGGTCTGCTGCGTGAGGCTGGCTTTGCATCAGTCAGAGGATGGCAGGCAATTTTATTATGCACCAGTTGTTTTGTATGTTCTTTATCATTGTCATTATTTTCCCTTCTTTTTCTGTCCTGTTAAATTTTATTTATCTTAACCCATGAGTTTTAACTATTTTTCTGATTGTATGTCCCATTCCACTGGGAGAGAGTGAGAAAACAACTATGTGGTGATTAGCTACCTTCCAGGTTAAACACAGCAGACTATTACAAAAGGCTGGGGTTAAGAGCATGACAGATATCTCTTAGGTCTACAGAAGCTTAAACAAAACCATGGGACAAGTCAGATGTCCAAGAATGGATCTGTATATACTAGCAGGTATCATACCTCATAAAGTTAATTATTAGTGCTTTCATACAAAATCATAAAGATGTGTTTAGAAAATATCATTTCTACAGCCATTAAGCTTGTCTTAAAGAAGACTATTTGCATCCTTCCTTCAAAGGTGTCTAGCTGACACTTCTACCCCATAAAAAAAGACAAACACATAAGTCTTTTCGCCTTGAATATGCAATTACATAGTGCATTACTCCCAAGTGGCTCAGAATTTCACCCACATATCCAAATAATCAAGGAGACTATGAGCAAGCCTCTTAAGTGTATCACAGATTCAATCAGGGCTTGGATGTGGTGTACAACAGACTGCCATGACAGAAGTTACAAATGCTCATATCTCATATCTTAGGTACTCAAATTTATTCATTTTGTTCTTATGAATCCACCTTTCACCAAGGAAAATAACAATATAGAAGTCAGGACTATTCCTACTGCTTTATTATAGTAATGTGTGACGGTGCTGCATCCACAGTATTCTTTCCAGATGTATCATGAGCATGTTTATAAATGTTACTTTATGAGCAACTTTTCAGATATTTAAGCAGATGGAGCATCTGCTTCTATGAAGTCTATAAAGAGGGTGGGGTGTTAATAAAGGCTTCATTATTGGCACAGCAAATGTGAGAAAGATTACTGTCACTTGTAAAAGCAGTAAACACTCTTGGAGCTGCAGTCTGCATGAGGATGGCAAAACCTTTTCAAAGGTCTCTTCCTCTCTCATCACTAGACTGCATTAGCAAAACAGGAGCTCTCTATTAAAGAGACAGTATCAAGGCAGGGTGAAATTCTGGAAGTAAAGCCACATGGTAGTAATCATGGTGAATAACTCTAGCTGTAAAATTTCATTAAATGAAATTAACTTTATAGTCACAATAAAACTGGAAATAGGAAAGGTTACGTTCTTTCTGGAGAGAAAAGTCGAGCTGTTTCAAGTTTAGAGGGAATCATGTAGGCATTTAGAAGTGTCTGCAAATATACTATTAAGCCCTGAAGTTCAGCTACAATGAACCATGAAAGAGGAATAGAAATCTGCATATAGGTGTAAAGTAAGGTATAATCCTATTAAAATCACATGAAATCTATGAATCTACAGTGGGTGTGCATGTGCACAGCAGCAAGTCCCAGGAGGGGAAGCTTCAAGAATGTCAGTCTTTATTGCTATGCAATGTGACATGTATTAGTTTAGTATTCCTCTTATATTGTTAACTTACTATTCACCTTGCCACTGCTACCTCCTCCCACATCAAATGCAATGATTGCAGTGAGAATGTTGCAAAGACTTCTCTTGCCTCCTTGCAGCCTCAAAAATTGCAATCTCCTTTGTGAACTGCTATTTAATTGCAGTGTTTCCCCTCCTCACAGAGTGTTCAGCATATTTTTTAGAATTCTTAATAAAAGATTATAATCCTCAAAGACTTGGACATCTAAACTGGGACAGCAGTGGTTTCTGGATTCCACTCCCAGCCCTGTTGTGCTGTTTGGAAACATAGCATTAAACATTTTCTTTTAAATATTTAAGACACAGCATGATCATTTGGGTGTATATTTGAATTCACCAAAATGTTATTGATATTAGTATGGTTTGCTTAAAAATAGCAATTAGTATTGAGTGACTTCTTTCCTTAGAATAAAGTCTTCTATTTACATCTGAAACCAGGGTAAGGGAGGTTTGGGTCATGATGGGGTGGAGGATGGGAAGCATTTGCTAGTCAGGGTTCTTGTTTATAAGCACTGTGATTTCTGCATATAAAACAAGGAGTATACTGATCAAGATCATATCACCATTTAAGTTACCTGCTTAGTCCTGTTGGCATTCCCTCCAGGCCAGTTCATCAAATCAAAGGACTGAGTCTCTTCAGGAGTCTTCCATTATGTTTTTTGTGGGAGGAGAGGAAGGAAGAGAGAGAGAGAGAGAGAGAGAGAGAGAGAGAGATGAAGTGAAGAGAGGGATGTATGCATATATATATACTTCTTTTATATTCTTACATGTGAAGTCTGGCAACAATCAAACAAAATTTTGCAAGTTGATGATGATATGTTTGGAAGTGACTATTCTGTTATTGAATTTAACTTTGTTCACCTGCAACTTAACTCCTTGTATTTCCAAAGACTGCTTTACATACACAGATTTACATACAGTTTGGATTTATTCTTCGGGATTCCAGAATCTAACAACATACCTCTGGAATCAATAGAATATCTGTACTTTGTCTGTAGACCAGAAGTTTCCAGAAGCAAACTATAATTTGGTATACATCAGTATTTAACATGGGTGCATGGTAATGTCAGCAAATACCAGTTACTCCTGCAACAAGGAAGAAAATAGAATCATAGAATGGTTGGGTTTGGAAGGGACCTTAAAAACTATCTAGCTCCAATCCCCCTGGCATGGGCAGGGACACCTTCCACTGTTCTAGGTTGCTCAATGCTCCATCCAGCCTGGCCTTGAACACTGCCAGGGATGGGGCACCCATAACTGCTCTGGGTAACATGATCAATTCCAGTGTCTCACTATCCTCACAGTAAAGAATTTCTTCCTGTTATCTAATTTAAACCTTTTTCAATCTAGAGCCATTCCCCCTTGTCTTACCATGACAGTTCCTGGTGAAGAGGCCCCCTCTGGCTTTCTGGTACACCCACTTCAGATACTGGACTGTTGCTGTGAGGTCTCCATGCAACTTTCTCTTCTCCAGACAGAGACTGACTCCCAACTTTCTCAGCCTGTCTTCACAGGGGAGGTGCTTCAGTCCTTTTATCCACTCCTTGCACCCCCCTGGACTTGCTGCAGCAGTTCCATGTCCTTCATACTCTGGGGACACCTGAACAGCACACGGCACTGCAGCTGGGGTCTCACCAGAGCAGAGCAGAGGGACAGAACCCCCTGCCTTGACCTGCTGGCCACACTGCTTTGGATGCAGCCCAGGGCTGGCTTTCTGGGCTGTGAACACACACTTCTCCACGGGGCTGCTCTCAATCCATTCTTCACCCAGCCTGTATACTCTCTTTTCAAAATGGCAGTCCTCAGGACTTGACTAGAAAAAAAAATGTTGATGTACAATATCAGAACAGAACAAGAACAGCAGAACAAGAAAAGTTCATGGTAGAAAAGATTTATTTCAGACTTCATCTAAATGTTTACACCAGAGAATGGTATTTTATTAACTCTTTTGTTTCAGATATTATTTTGAATATTTAAAACATTATGCTTTTATCAACATATATATTTTAATAATATTCTCAATGGCATTTTTTCTTAAACCACTCTTCCAGCTTGAAAAGCTTATAGAACACAGATAGTCAGAATAAGTGATGCCTCTGAAAGAGTAGCTGTCTTAGATGTCCTTGTAGCACAAGGATCCTCAGAAGCGCCAAATATTACAGAATTTAACCAGCATCTTGTTAAAAAGAAGCATTTTATTGCACTTTTAAAATTTTTTTCTATGTGGATCATAAAACAAAATATGCAGATGAGTAAAATCGATGACAACCCCTGGGAGATGCTGCCATGCAGTGATCCAAATTATTACTAAGGCAAACCAGACAATATAAAGCAATGGTGGAGAAGATGGGAGGGAATAATGTATCTATATAGCAATTCTGTAATCCAGACTTCTTACAAGGCAGGAGAGGTGGCAGCCTGCCTCCACTGCCTGAAGCTCCACCTTCTCAATAGTATCCCATGCAGATTCATTTGGACAATTGTGGGCAGTTTACCCAAGGAAATTTTGGAGAACCCTCCTAACACACTGGCCTCCAAGAGTACCCTCCAAATTCTTTAAGTGTCCTTCCTTGCAATCGCTACAGAAATTAGGATAATTAGGAAACATCACAATTGTGAGAATTCAGTGATGACATAATTTTTGTCAGGCAATCTTGCATCTCTTGCATGTATAAAAATAGAGCAATATGGTAGAATATGTTCAAAACAGGTGGAAAAGAAAGGGTAACACACCAAAGTGAAGAAAAAGTCACAACAGAGCCACTTGGAAAATAATATAGAAAATTTAAAGCAAAAGTTACCATCACAAGTCCACTCACCTGGTTCCTGTGCAACGTGTTCATTTGTAACAATCACTGAGCTTTATAAAACATGGTTTGTCTCTTTCCTGGAGGTGATATATAGATTTCTCAGTCTGTAATCTAGAGATGGCCAAACTTTGAAAAATACACAATAAACCAGCAGGCTTCATCTGAAATCCAATTTATTTTATAGTCTCCAGCAATAATTTCTATAACCAAGTGCTAAATGTTTGGTCAATATTACTTCCTTACTTCATGCTTTGCAATTAAATTATGCTGCTATATAGGGAAATGATAATTATAACACTTGAGAAGCACTTTGTACTCCCAAAGCTCTATTCAAAAGTTAATTACTAAAAAGTGATATAGCTTGACCCCTCTGGCTGTATACCCTGGCAGGGCAACGCACAAGGGACATTTCTGTGAGGTTAGCAGCTTTGACAGTCTCTCCTGAACTGTGCCATAGATTTCCTGAATGAGTCTTGTGAGATAACTTAGGTGCAAATTTTGCTGATCCTGGTCGCAGTCAGTCTAAACAAATAACTTACAATTACTTCATTAAGATTTCATTAGCCCAGCTGACTAACGCTGTGCTCTGTGAATAGCCTTAATGAGGGATTCTCATGGCAAACAGAGTAAAAGAGCAACAATACATTTTTAAAATGAAAGAAAAAAATTGTTATTGGACTTCAATATTTTTTTTACTTCAAAAGAGCAATGACCATAGCAAAAATTATTTTTCAAGACTTTTCAACCTGAAAGTATTTCCTTAAAATCTTGAAATATTCACAGACCTAATTCCATAGTCATTAATTGTGGAAAACCAGCTATACAGATGCTATTTTCTTAAACAACAAAACCAGAAGATGAATAATAATTAGGGTACCAATAGAAAATATTTCATGTTGGCTGCATGGTCTGGCCTTTGGTTAATATTTACACACAGTACAGTACAAGTTTTAGCACTTGTCAATATTTGTAAGTCAAGCAAGTGAGTAACTTTGTCTTCATTACTAGACAGAAAACAAAATATCTAAATGTACTCTCAAAACCACTTAGATTATCAGCAAAAGTGTTTTCTCTTTCCTTATGTTAAGTGTCTTAGAGTATTTCCAATATTTTTTGAGAATAGTCTACAAAATTGTGAGACCCCTTTTATTCACATTAAATATTGGGAAAATATTTTTTTAAGAGAAACAATGTGTTGTCAATTACTCTTATGAAAGTATAAAACCTCTCCTGTAGGTGGGATATAAAAGTAAAATTTTTAACAACAGTGGCCAGTCTATCATGTCTGATTTTTTTTTTAATATATTAATATGTAGGAATTTTTTTTTAAATTTTGAGAAGTTTAGGATACACTTGATCTGCTTGATGTTTTTATCTATGCTAAGACACTTTCCAGTACATGGTCCTTTTTGCATTTTCAATTGTCCTTCTGGAAACTGTGTGAAAAATGTGGGACATAGTGTGACTGTTATGTGTCTATGAGTCTCTGTTTGTTATGAAAAAATAATAGGTTAACACAGAATTGGATGATTTTGTATTTCTGCATAAATTCAGAACATGACTTTAGGTAACACCCATTATCAAAATGTACAGGGATAATATAGCTGACCTTGCTCACTGTGCCTCTGAACATACCTTTATACCCATAGGAAAGTGTGTGAAGTAAAGGTCAAAAAGAGATGACTTCTGAAAAATGCAGATCCTCCAAATATTGGGAATTAATTAGCCATAGAGAAAAGTATACAATGTTCAATTGCTTGAAACCTCCAGTAACAGGGACTATACTCTTCCAGTGATTGGTTGTTCACACTGTAAATTGATTTTTTTCTTATATCAGGGTGAAACCTGTATCCCATTAATTTGTACCTTTTGCTCCTTGTCTTCTCCATGTGGCTCCCTGTGAAGAGTTCCTCCATTCTCCTTGTGGCTACCCCTTAAAAAGTGGAATATTGTGATGAGTTTCCCCAGAGCCTTCTCTTCTCCGGAGATTAAAGACCAAACTCCTTCAATCTTTCCTCATAGGGCAGGTTCTTTGATCATCTCCTTGGGTCTCTTTTGGACCCTTCCCATTCTGTCAACATCATTCTTGAATTGTGGGGACCATAACTGGACACAGTACTCCAGTGCCACCTGACAAGCACTGAGCAGAGTGGGACGATTGCATTTCTACCTCAGCTAGTAATGCCCTGCAGATGCAGCCCAGGATGTGATTTTTACCTTCATTACTGCAGCAGCACACTGCTGACTCGTGTTCAGTTTGTTGTTCACCAGGATCCCCAGGTCCCTTGCAGCAAGGCTGCTCCTCTGTAATTAGCTATTTGATAATTAAGCTATTTGCTTATTTTGTGTCAGACGTAGGACTTCACACTTCTGTGTGTTAATCTTCTTGCTAGCCCACTCTTCCAGCCTGTCCAGGTTTCTCTGAGGTGGTTTTCCCTTCTGTTCTTTCCACCTCACCACCCAGTTTGGTGCCACTGCCAAACATGGTGACAGTGCTGTCAGTTCCATCCTCCAGATCATTTATGAAGAGGCTGAACATTAATCACCATGACCTGTCAGTCAGTTTCCCACCCATCTTGCAGACCAACCATCTCATTTGTATCTCACCAGTTTTTCTAGAAGTTTTTTACTTTTAGTAGAAGTATTGCACTCAGCTTTCTGGCATACTGGATACAAGGCAGTATATACTGACAAAGCTAATAGCTGCACCCATAACTAAAGGGAACTTGAAAAAATATTTTCTATTTGAAGTTGTCAGTGAGATTTGCCCCTACAGTTTTCAAAATGAGGTGGTGCATTTGTTTTTTCTCCCTGGAGATTTTTTTAAATGCAAGAAAGGCACATACATATCTCAAATTGCCATATGCTTTAATGTTCCCTAGAATGAGTTTGGAACAAAAACTGGCTAGAAAACACAATTTCTAGTGTGTCTGCAGAGTAATATCCCTGCTTGTAATGAATGAAATCTAATCTTTCCAATCAGTTTACCCTCTGCTACTTGGTATGACACATATGGTAAACTGATGTAGCCTTAAATAAATACCAGTAGTGATGATAATAACAGGGAAAGATCCATAGGAGAAGAGGACAATTATAGCATGGTTCTGCCTTACTGGTAATTTGAGATGCTGATTCACAGCATAAGGCACTAGTGGAAGTAAACCATGTGACCAGCCAGAGGAGGAAGATTTGGACATAATGTCAGCTGAATATCAAAGAGCTGAATTGAAATCCAGGGTCAGAGCTAAACTTAATTATAAATTTTTAATAAAAAATCTAATAAGTAGTAATTTTGTTATGACCTAGTGCCTTGGAATAATACATGCTTTTATAGATCTCTTAGTCTGGGTGGGTGAAGTGTGATCAGTTTGGGATTTTCATTTCTTCCATACTGCACTGCAGTTTAGATAAAATTAAACATGTTCTATGCAGAGATAGGTGCCATTGTGTGATGTCATTAGTACAATTTGGATTCAATTAGGTTTCTTACACAACTTGCTATTTTTGTATTCTAAAATGTTCAATAAACTACATCTTACAGCACTTCAGAAATACAAGATTATATTTGTTGATGCATGACTCAAAACACAACATTTTCCTATAACAAATAAAGATGCTTCAATGGCACAGGTCTGTGTAAAGTATTTGGATTGTGGATTCTAAATTTGCACTTGAGAAAAAAAAATGTTGGAGCCTTGTTTTCAGATATTTGTAAGTGTGTATTAAAATTGGCATCATTTAAAGTGCTACCTTGGAGAGGTTTTCCTTACACAACAAGTTAGATCTATTAGAAGTATAATTAACAATGATTCAGAAAACTTGGAAGTTGTGCAAAGCAGTTAAATATCCATTCTCTGACAAATAAGCCATAAAAACTTTCAAAAAGAAAACTGTTTGGAGAAATTCACATTTAGAGAATTCATTGTTCTGGTTTCCTTGAGTACTTTTATGCAATATCATCCATGTGTTTTATTTGATTTCTAAATTCCATCGCTTGTCCTACTAATAAGGCATCCAGTGAGGTTTCTAAACACAGGTAAAAAAGCACAATGATGTTCAAGTTCATGGGAAATTTTGGACAAAGGACATGCTCTCCCGACATATAGTAAAATTTTAATTGCACCCCTTCCACCCAATTTTCACACAATAGCTGTAAAGTGCAACTTTTAAGCAGTTGAAACACAGAAGAAAATAGCCACAAGACACCAAATGTAAAACATATGGGAACCTGAATACATAAAACACACCTAATGCTTACCTCAAAAAATTTTTTTTCCTGTTGACCTAGAAATGTAGATACAAGATCCTTTGGATTCAGATTAGGTTATGCAACAAGAAATAATTATTTGCTGATAAATTCTAAAGAGCACTGACACACTGATACTTTTGGATAACAACAAATACACATGGATTACTATCAAATTACATATTAAGCTAAAAAAAAATCTTAATTTAAACATGTTTTCAAATTTATTGAGCTTGTTACAAATTCTAAGGCTTTCCAAAATTATGATGGCTAAGCGTAACTACATATGGAAGCTGTTCTGAGGGAAACCTTGGAGCTTTTTCTAGGTTAAGGAAACTGAAAAATTTAACCACAAGAAATGGCTACATCTCTTCTATGTTTTTGAGCAAGCAGGGCTATTACTTAGCGAAGTTATTCAGCAGTGAAGTAGCTAGTGTAATTTAAAGTATTGTTCTGTTTTTGTGGGAATATACTACTGAATGAAAATACAGCTGTTCAAGCTCCTGCAGAACAACTATTTCAAGCTAACACTAGACCCTGAAAAACAATTGTACTGAAATCTTGACTTGTCAGCCAATACTAGTCATTTAGATAGGGGAAAAACATTCTTTTCTGTAGTCAATTCCAGCACAGAAAAAGAGGTCTTGGATATCCTGTCAGTTGTGGAAATTTAAATTTTGACTTTTGATTAAACATTACTTACACTGTCTCAAACCCATGGCAAACATTCAGTTAAGAAACTGAAAAACTTCTTTATATATAAATATGTAAATAACTAAATTGTAATTAAGACATCTAGAGAGAGCAATGTGAAATATTTAATTTTTAAAATTTGCAGTATTTTTAATAACCATGTCTAAATAGTATTTCATCACTGTAAACTAAGAAACTGAGAGTTCTAGTAAATTTTCTAATATGATTTGCAATTTTGACTTGTCATGAAAGATATGAAAGGTATGTCCTGAGATTATCTTGAAAAGGAACTAAATGAGTGATTGGTTTTCAAATGTTCCNGAGGGAAGGGAAGGGAAGGGAAGGGAAGGGAAGGGAAGGGAAGGGCTTATTTATTAAAGAATTATGGATAAGATAAGCAAACTGCTACAGGGAGAAATCTTATCTGATGTTATAGTCCAGCAGATGATGTATGTACAGTCACGAGTTATTTCACTAAGGTAGTCTTATGGGAAGCTGTAACTTTACCTCAATAATGGAGAATATTTGTCCATACACAGTTAATTCCTATCTCCTATTAAAAAATGTTTTCCTTTTACTATTCTGCTCCTAAGATCTAGATATTATTGAAAGGCTAATCAGGGTGGACATATGATATGAGTGTGGCAATTCTTGTCTTTGCTACCAGAAAGCCAATAGATATTGAAAGCCAAGTTTACGACATGCCGATTTACTTTGATCATTCAACTGAACACCATAGCAGTCAAAGCCAGAAAATTTGTCTAGACACTTTTAAGTAAGAACAATTAGAATTATTCCATTGTATGGACTGTCAAGTATAATGCAATCCATAAAAAAGAGTGGAGAAATTTCTCTCTCCTGTTTCAGACACTTGCTTTAGTATAGAGTGCACCTCTATCTTAAAGGAATTTTCTTTGCCTTGAATATTGAGGAGAAAGGGACCAGCTGTGACTAGATAGGTAATTTTCAGATGGGTAACATCACATGGGATAAATCCTACCTAATAAGTTATTACTCCCCACAGTGATACTTCATCCATATTAAGCATTAAGTATCTCAAGCATTGAATATCTCAAAGTCTTTTATGTTGTTTCCCGGCTTTATGCTCAATTAAATGGATGATACTTTATTTATTGAAAACCAACTAGAAGCCATTATGTTTTTCATCTGGGGACAAATACTAAAACCCTCATCATTCCTCTCTTTCAGCCCAGGATACATCTGTTGCTGGATAGCCAAAATGAGTCTTTCTAATATTCTTAAGCCATCATGTCTTTCTAATATTCTTAAGCCACCATCTGAGTTAAAGCTGCCATGTGTCTAGGTTTTCCATGACACTTTGTTATTTCCAGATGGAAGTTTTATCATTCAGAATTCTGAGCACTTCTATTATTTATCCAGGAATTCTTGGCAAATAGCTGCTCAGTCACAGCTAACTATTTCCTTCTGAAAAATCATAGTCTCAAATATGGCAGCCCTAATGACAGAAAAACCATCTGTCATTGCTGTAGTGCTTATATTTGAGCATAGATAGATATATTTATCTGGACAGCTGCAAGTTTGCAATTGCTGCACTAATCAATAGTTTTTGGCTGCAATTTTTGCAGCAGCAGCAGTTACATTTACATTTTCTTTCCCAGCTGCAGCTGCACCAAGAGAATGAAAAGAGAGGAACAGCAATGAAACAGCACAAGCAGAGGTGCTGATTCAGAAGGGATTTTCTTTAGGATCTCTTTCCTTCACGTTTTAGTGTGTGAAGCTGATCAACAGCTACTGACTTCAAGATGACAACAGGAATTGCAAACTGCACCACTGTGCAAGGCTACTCTGACTTGTGGAGCCAGCTCACTGCTGTGAGAATTCATTGTCCATTCACTGGAATGTAACCATTGCCACACTGGCATGTGCTGCCCAATTTGGCAGAGGCAGATCTGCTGACATTGGAACAGTGAAAAATGCATGAACTTACTAAAAATATTCTGTTGCCGCAAACTGTAAAACTCTAAAATTCCAAAATCTCATTGTGTTTTGGCACACATGAGTTATCTAAGAATGGAGTTATCTAATTGCATTGTCAAAACTACATTTCTGTCATTTTTCAGTGTGAGACTTGAACTGGAAGCTGTCTTGCAAGAAGAAAACCCTTCCTAATGCACACTGGGGGAGTAAATGGCAAAGGTATTTTTGTAGGAGAACTAATTTGTTTTCATTTTTGCAGAAAGACTGATCTGTCACCACAAACAATGTAGATATTGATAATGAAACTTCTACTTTTATTCAGAAAAGTTTGCTGACCTGCCTTCCTTACCTTCATGGTTTATGAGGTCTGTTAGTGGGTTGCAGGATAGAACAAGTGCTGAAATATTTGTAAAATTACAGTAAAATTTGCACTTCTCATCTGAACTTTTTATGTATACCTGCTGTGTAAGAGGACTTGTCATGCTATGGGAACTTCTCTTTAACCATTTCCTGGCTCAAGCTCATGCATTCCAACAAAAGGAGGGAGCTGGGTAATGTGGAGATCCTAGAAACTATTAGAATCCTTTATTTCCCTCATCCTGTGATAAGTCCAGGTGAAGCAATTCCAGGGAGCAGCCTTTAACTCCTTGAAACTTCAGGAAAGAGGGTGAGCTGTTGTGATCTTCTGCTTGATGTCCTTCAGTCTTTCTATATCTATGACCATTTAATCTTCTTCTTCCATCTCCCATTCGAGCTCCTTTTTTTTTATTTGTTTTTTTTAAATTCATTATCTTCCTTAATCCTTTGGATATTCCTCTTTTTTTCTACAGCTCTGAGGAGTGGGCTGACGCCTATTTTTAAAGGGAAAATCATCAAGGACAC
>VZTT01031128.1:3505-43052 GCA_013400855.1 Buphagus erythrorhynchus | reverse complement strand
CTTTTTTAAACAATTGTAAGTATTGCTTTCCCATTGTAAATTGCGTGGCATTTTTATTTCAAATATTTTTTCTCACACACACACACAACTATGGTCCACACCGTTAATTGCAAAATTAAAATGTTCTGTAACAGGACAACTAAAGAATCAGATTCCATAGTGTAATCTCCTGTTAATCTTTGCAACACTACATTTGATAGGAATGTATGCAGCTAATCATGTCAATGTTCCAGGAGCAAAGGTAGTACTGAAATATGACCTGTACCCTGTACTTTCTAAATCACAACTGCACTTGTGTGAACCCTGTTCACAAGGCTAAGGCATGCTCACTAAAGGCCTGGAAACCATGAAAAATGCATTTTTTTTCACTAAGTTTGACTCAATGATCTGCTTTATCACTATAAGCAGGATGTATTTCTTCACTGTTCTCCTTCCTTTCTCTACAGAGGCTGTAGGTGTTCAAATCAGAGCCTGGATTTCATTGCAATGATGTCTGCCATGGTGGCATTGCTATACTGACAGCCTGTGTAAGACTGTCAAGTAATCCCAAGAGCCCATGAGACTTTATTTAAGGCACTGGGCAGCTTCCTCATTCTTTTGCACATTATCTGTGCAAAAAGGCTAAAGGGAACCTTTATAGCATATTTCCCAGCCTGAAATAGAATGTCCAGAAATCATCCTGCTCTAGGGAATCTGAAGTCTGGGATTTCTTGCATAAGCAGCAATCCTTTTCACCTTCTGAATTGCTTCCTTGGTCAAAGAATCTGGCAACAGAACATTTTCAGCCAGAAGGAATGCAGAAATGGTGCTCAGCAGCATCTTGCAGCACGATGATGAGAGATATGGTGTTTGTAACATTTTTATTAAAACCTGAAATGAAAAAGAGAGAATTTATATTTGTCCATGAAGATAATGTTTATGTGGTCTGAACAGCCTGGACAGTCCCTGGACGAGGAGGGCACAGAGTTCTAAGCTTCAGCCCACAGAAATGAATCCTAATAGTCCCACTGAAGTTTGAAGGCCCTAAATCTACCCTAATGGGATCAAATGTATGTAAATCTGGCAGAACTGCCCTATACCACTGATATGGCAGGAGGGGGTCTCCTCCTCATTGGCAAGAACAGACTCTAGAAGCAGTAGCTCATTTTCCCCATTGCTCTTTTAAAGTAGGGCTACACTAGCATTACAATACAGAGGTAAAATCTCACAGGATCAGAGAGGTAGCAATACTCAAAATATATATCTCTGTTCATTCAACTCAAATCCTAAGCCCAGTGATGCATCAGAAATGTGTACGAATGCTTCGGCTGAACCTCTTCCATATTCAACCAATACTTCTCTGACACACCTGAGTGACAGACTGACCTACCTGACAGGCATCTTCAGGCAGTGAGATTTTAGATCCATTTGCATGTTCCACTAAGATCAGATAAGCTTGCAGAATCCTTTCCACCTGCTCTGAAGCCACATAGCAGTTGACCTTAGTTATTTTCCTCTGCAAATCTAAGAGTGACTCCTGTTTAAATAAAATAGGGAAATGAAATGCCTCAGATAAATGAACAGACTCTGTTTCACTTACTGCTATTTGAAGGACATTTTAAAGAATCAGTATCTTAGCTGCCCAACAAACTACTGTTGAGTGTCTCATACATATTCCACAAATTAAACCTTGCAGAAACACTGTGAAATTTCCCTTACATAAAAACACATCCCAGATTCCTTGGACAGAAACACAAGGAATTCCTAAAATGAAGGTCTCCAGAAAGGCCGACACTTGACATACAAAATAGGAAAGAGAAATATTGGGCTCCACACCCACAATGGTTCGTGAGCACCCAGCTTTCATTGGAATTATCAGAATTTAGGTACTTTTACACTTTATGCATCATTTGCTAATGTGGATGCTGAGAGATTACTCAGACAAGGTACATTCTATATTAGTGTCTCTTTCTGCCCAGAAGATATAAACTCCTACCCTCAATCCAACAAACTGAACCTAATTTAGACAGCTATCACAGACTGCATGGATATTTCCCTCTAAGCAAGATATCCCCACGCATCCAGCAGTTCCTAGTGTAAAAGAAAAAGCCTCATTAAAAATAAAAGGAAGTATGTCATGAATTTCCAAGATTTCATAACAACTGCAGATGCTGAGTCACAGAAATCTCAGGGATATAAAACATCAAGTGATAAACAAATTTGTAGCTAATGACAGTCAGGTAGGAACTGCTTATCATATTGGGTGAGACCAGAGGAACAGGATGGGATTTTCTACAAAACCAGTTAGTCACAGGAAAGCAGTCTCAAGAAGGAACAAAGAGGAATTATTTACCCATGCTGGAAGGACTACCCTAAAAAAGCTCATGTGAACTATTTCCTGTGAACTAGTTCCTGCATTTCATCCCTCTGAGGAGCACAACTGACAGCCTGTTTATCAGTTGCAAGAGGCTTCAATCCCCCTTAGCAAATCCCCCTACCAGATGTTTGCAAACTTTTAAATATTGGTCAGGTAAGTAAAACACAATGCCAGGCTGTGTCATTGCTGATTATTCCACATCATCCTGATCCAACACAGCACAGCCCACAGTACTCAGTTGTGCTAATTCAAACCAGAACCTAACCCCCAAGCAGAAACACAGGAACACCCAGACTGAAAACATTCTGATTTTCAGCACTTGGCTGCAAGATTCAACCTTGTATTTCCAGATTTAACCCAACTCCTTGCTTTAAAAAGATCTGTAGGGCAAAAAGCTTCCCTTTTACTGTCATAAAGTGGTTTTGAACCACCAGTAGTTCAGCAACTATTGCATTGCACTGCAGCAACAAGCACTGCATTCCAGCAAGGGTTCTGCAAAGGCAGACTGAACAAATTATCCTTGTACAGCCACAGGACCGAGTTCCAAGTCTCACCTACAGTCATTCCTTTCTCACTCACAAAACACCACCAGGGTAACTCTGAACTTAGAAGAGAAGGGTGGAATTTTTCCCATGACTTTGTATTTTATGTTTCCAAAGCAGGAAAAAACCCAGTTCTGGTCCAGTAAAACACAAATACTTTCCTCAATAAGTGCAGATTTTTTTCTCAGTCACTCATGAATAAAAAAATAACAGTAAGAAGAAGAATAAACAGAGTACCTCCAGGCACTTGAAGACAATGTCAAAATGCTCCTTATGGATATGAACTGCAGCTGATCTAATCATTTGCTTGAAGGCTTCTCCAACAGCTACCCATGGTAGCTCAATTTCTTTTTCAGTAACAGGCCCCAGCTTCAACAGAATTAACTTCACAGCCTGCACAGGAAAACAGCATATTATGTTCTTACACTTAGAAAATAAACCTAGCAATACTAAAACTAATTAGTGCAATGTATTGCTAACATATTCCAGTGATCTCAATTCTTTCTAGAATGACTACAGGGAATAAAAAAAGGCTATCACCTAAAATCTGAAATATCAGCAAGAAGTATGATTTCAACACACAGAAATATTGCAAAGGAATTATTTAAAACAACCTTCCTGTCTCAAAAAATATTCTTAGAATGCTTTCAGATCCTACCAAGTAATTACCAACATGCTTATCACCAAGGATCCACTGAGGTGAACGAGAAAACACTCATTTCAGTGAGCACTGCCTAAGGCCTGTTACAGTAACAGTTAAAGCAGCAGCTTTGTCTTTACCTTCTCCGCACAAGAGTGGAACATGTTTCGAACACCCTTGCACATCTCAAAAAGCAGTTGTCCTACACCTTCCACCTTTTCAGGGTGCTCTCCCAAGTCACGGAGCATTAAATTGAAGAGTTCGTTTTTATCAGAAACCTACAAAACAAAAGGAGAAAAAAAATGTTATCTTCTATTCAGAGCTGCCAGATGGATAGAGGCAATCAAAAGGCACCACAGCACCATGTTGTTCTCCTAGTCCTGCCTGCTCATAACAGCTCAAACTCATTATTTCTGTGACCACACAAGGAAATCTGAAGAAAAAATTTGATTAGCTATTCAGTCACTACAGGTTCCACAGCCCCAGAATGTATACAGGTCTGCTGGGGTAACTGCAGCTGAAATATATGGGTTTGAGTCTTCTCATGATTTTACACACATACATAAATGCGCTGTTAAACTGGTCACAACTGAAACAAAAAAGTCTCTACGCTGATGAGAAAGAGACATGTATCAGCTGAACATGTAATCCAGTCATCCGAAACTAGAACCACACTTGAGAATACTGGAGGGACTTCTGGCCCAATATTTTAACATGTCTGTTTCTGAGGATTTGACTTAAAGTTCAGAAATTTCCAAAAACAAACAATCGAATGAATATGCTTTATTGAGGTCTCTCAACTTAGGAGAAAACTGAGGATACTCAAACTTGCTAGCCAGTCTAAGGAATCCTGGCTTTTGTATGTTTTGACTAACGAAAAGCCAACAACTACCACTCTCTTTCCTTACTCCATGAAAGGCTGCTGTCTGATCTTGGCTTATCTGCCTGCGAATGTTACATACAGTGATGCAAAAACATCACAAGAATTTCAGTTCTAAAAATGCCTTTAAGTATTCATGAAAAAGCCAGTGGGCAAGTATGCATACACAAATTCAAGCCTCCCTCTTCAGGATTACCTTACTATTTCTAGTCATTTTAGATAAACCAATCACAGACAGTTTAACATCTCTAAACAGAGAGTGCTAAGGCCTCTATTTGCCACTACTGACATTGAAAGCATGACATTCTCAGTAGGACAAAAAAAACCCCAACAAAATGAAAAAAAAATGACAACTCAGGACATGTTGTATGCCAGTTCAGGCCTTGTTAAGTCTTCTCTGGAGAAAACTTAATATTGTGCATTGAATTCAAAAACCCCCTCAAAATGAATATAGTACCAAAGTACAAACATCCCACTTACCTTTCTCATTAGAAAGACAAAACTTTCAGCAGCAAAGTTTCTGATGTGGAGTTTGTTGTGAGCCAGCAGGGTGCTGTACAGGCTACAAAGACACAAAATAATCCATTGTTTTAGGGGAAATGCAAGAATTGCCATCAGCTGGTTACAAAAATAGTTTCCAGTTTACATTGCCACTTTTTACAAACACTAAGAACCTGTCCTTCTAGAGAGGGCCAATACCTTCCCTCATCTAGATTCCTTTCCACTCTCCCTGCATAAAGAACAAGAGTTTTGCAAAGAAGGTCAAATGACAGTGCCAGGCAAATTAAGTCACAATGAGAAATAGCTTTCAAATCTGCAGATCCACACAAATTCAATTGCAGCATCAAGATTTTCAAGACACATGTTTAGCAGCAATAAGTGAAATGAAAGTTGATTTATATGTCAGATTTCTATTTAAGTTGAGCCAACAGGCTCTCCTGTACACTTAAAAGTTTTGAAAGATTCAATTTGGAAGGCTGATAAATATTTGCAGTTTGCTGATATCAGTAACAGTGGCAGGTGGCTCATCACAGGTTCATTGCAGAGGGAGTGGTGCCTCAGATTCTCTCAAACTGAGCAGATCATTTTTCAATATGTTCAACACCTTAGCCTGGGCTGGGGAGGAAATCTGTAACCAGTTTTTTGCTCCATCTGTTCCAAACTGAAATTAGGAGGAAGAAACATGGAACCACTGTCTATGTCAAAAGGAAAAGCCCAGCTACATCAGCAATGTAAGACTGAACAAGTGGTCACACTGGGTCAGGCCACATGCTCAGTCAGTCTACAGCAGCTGCCAAAAGCAGATATCTGGGAAAGGTTTAAAAACACAGCAAGCACATACAAAATCAGCCTTCAAGCACCTACAGATCAGGAACTCCCCAAGCCCAGAAGTCTTTGCATTTGGGAACTCCCTGGAGCTTGGCCAGTTTTTCTCTGAGAAAAGCTGAGAAAGCATGCTTAATAGTATACTGAAGCATTAAGCCATGTATTCATGTGGCATTTATATTTCTACAGCATCTAGTAACTGCTGATCGAGACAGATATTAAATATGGTTTTTACCTGTAAATGTTGTGTATGTCCTTCACCATCAATCTCCACAAATATTTGTAGAGATAGGAAAGAGAAGTAAAAGCCCATTCTAGCAGCTCTGTGTCCTGCGTATCCAATAATTTGGTGATGGCCAGGAAAAAGTCATGGAAGTGAGGATAGAAGTCAGCCTGAAGATCTCGAGCCAGTTGCACCACCAGACTGTGTTTCAGAAAATATGCCAGTGTTAGTGCACTTCAAAAACAAACCAATAAAAACCTAGTCAAACATTGCATAATCCAGCACAGTCTCTTTGGAAAGAAAGGCAGCATCACTGTTACTTTTCACTTTTTGAAAAATATCACCTATTAGGCAGCTGTGGACGGCAAGAATCTTAAGATTTCCAGAAAATCAACCAGATAGCAGTAAACAAGAAGACAAATTATTAACATCAAACAAAGCACATTAATATAATGTCTGACATTCAGTAAGCACTCCAGCTAATCTGTTTGCCTTGTCACAACTATATTTTTTTAAGACTTAAGACCATAAAGCTCTCTCAGGAAAATATGACCACTTTGGGCATCTCATTGCTTATTTTCTTCAGGCACAACAAAGATAAAGAACACTTACAACACAACTAATACTTAATCATAATACCATCAAGGCTTATGACTACTTTTTGTGACCATATACTTACTTTAATAGGGGTTGGTAAGCAAGACTGCCTTCGACTTGCAAATGTGTCTTCAAGCTCTGCACAACAGCACTTTGGTAATAAACCAGCTGGTTGAAGGACTGGCATTTGTTGGCCACCTCCTTGTAGAATTGCACTGCTCAAACAACAAAAGAGAAGCCCTGAAAACTAGTCCAGTCCGTGGTAAACATGTAGGGTGTTAAAGAATAACAGTGCTCCAGAGCCCAGTCCAAAAACCAGTAATCTCCCACTGGGCTCTGGATGAAGAAAAAACATATTTAGCAGTCTATGGAAAGCAGGAAACATGAATATAAATGACATACCAAAATGCTGAGTGAGGTTCAGTTCCTTCCATTTCCGCAGTCCTTCGAAAAAGTAGGTTTCAACCTCCTGCCAAAACAAAGATGAAGAATAGATACCCTAATTAATGTGTCTTGTAAAGATCAGAGATTCAAATGAAGACAACTATCAAGTACCTTAAACGTTTAAAGAATATACTAAGAAATCTCAATGACTAATTTCAACAGGAGTTTCCCTGAAAATAAGTCTTTCTTTCAATATTCAAAACACATTTGAAAATATCTTCTGGTGACAGGACTTGTTTACATAATTGCTTTTTATAACTCTGTTGACTGGCCTTGACAATCTAAGATGCTGTGCCATAGTTCATCCAGCACAGTGCCTTGGGACTTCTTTTGGCACAGTGACAGCTATTGAGTGGGAAGTTCAGAACAAAAACCCAGTAGGGCAGGTGGCAATCACCTACAAAGTACTATAATCATGAAGACTTATATGACACCTAAAAATGAACCTTGTGATCCATAAAGATACATGCTCATGCTTTATACACATGCTGCCAGTATGTGGGTGTCGATCTCTTCTCCCAGGTAACAAGTGACAGGACAAGAGGAAATGGCCTGAAGTTGTGCTAGAGGAGGTTTAGACTGGGTATCAGGGAAAATTTCTTCACTGAAAGGGTGGTCAGAAATTAGACTAGGCTGCCCAAAGAAGTGGTTGAGTAATCATCCCTGGAAATATTTAAAAGTAGATGTGGCACCTAGGGACATGGTTTAATTATGTACTTGACAGTGTTAGATTAACAGTCAGACTCAATAATCTTAGAGGTCTTTTCCAACTTATGATTTTCAAACTTCTGATTCTATTGCAACTACTCAGCACCTGCAAGTCTTTCCAAGTCCGGTCCTAGGACTGCTAAATGACACAGCAGCATCTTTCATGTTCAGAAACAGGCCCACTGACCACATGGAAGACATTAAGGTGGTACTGTCTAAGTGCCTCTATGGCAATACTGCAAACCAGGTAAAAAAGTAAGAGGGAAGAAAGCATGAAATGAGACTCCAGAAAAAGCAGTTCTTGCAGGAGCTTCTTTCCAATTTCCTCCTAAATAAACTTCTTAAGTGACTCTTTCGTGGAGTATATCTACTTGTGAGTTCAGAAAATAATCACAACTGCTGCTCTCACCTCAGCATAGGTCCCAGTTCTGTCAATCCGATGAATAATATCAATATTAATGTTGCTTAGGCGCTCCGAAAAGGTAAGAAACTGAAAAAAAAAAAGACACGTTTCTTGCTCGATTCTGAGCACAGCCCTTA
This sequence comes from Buphagus erythrorhynchus, assembly GCA_013400855.1. Lineage (NCBI taxonomy): Eukaryota > Metazoa > Chordata > Aves > Passeriformes > Sturnidae > Buphagus > Buphagus erythrorhynchus. Next base: position 34,796 of record VZTT01031128.1, on the reverse strand, counting down.
TAAATCTCTCTCCCTAGCACACACACTGCAAACAGAAACCCCACTTCTAAAGACGGGCTGCCAGATAATACCCCTCAGTATCAGCCCTACAAGAAGATCAAAGCAAAACCCCAAGGAGCAGGACTGACCCTCTGCCTCCCCCGACCTGCAAAACCGGGGCTCGCAGCCCGCACGTCTGCACTACACGATGGAAGAGATGCAGAGAAATCTACCCAGATTTCAGCAAACTGCCCCGCTCTCAGCCTTCCAGAATGAAGGCGCTGGTTAATCCCACTGAATTGTGTCAGTTTCCTACACTAGGGCGGTGGTGCTCCTGCCGCCCGTCAGGGCCGGTGACCCGGCTGACGGAGCTGCCGGGCACGGGGCAGCAGCCGCTCTCCGGCCCCGCAGCCTCGGCCGGGCCCCTGGCCGCGCTGAGCGCACCCCGCACGCCTCCTGCCGTGGGGCCGCTTCGGCAGCCGGGCACGACCACTGCACTAACACCGGCGGCGGAACCCTGAGCTCCCTTCCCCCGCCCAGCAGCCGCGTCTGGGCGGGCGCTCACCCGGTGCGTGTTGCCCGACTTGTGGGCCGAGGGCTTGCTCTTCATGGTGGCGGCGGCTGCGGCCCTACAGCGAGTCCCTCACGCGTGGCCCTACAGCGAGTCCCTCACGCGTGGCCCTACAGCGAGCCCCTCACGCGTGGCCCTACAGCGAGCCCCTCACGCGTGGCCCTACAGCGAGCCCCTCACGCGTGGCCCTACGCGCTGGGCGCCGCCATGCCGGGCACGGGCTGCCGGGAGCAGGGGCGGGACCGCCGGCGGAAGGGGCGGGCGATGCTGGGCGAGACCCGTGCCCGGAGCGGGGTGAGCTCGTGTCCCCGGCTCACCTCGGCAGCGAGCGGCGCTTCCCTGCGAGCTCCGGGCAGAGCAGCCCCGCTCCGCCGCTGTCTGTGCGCTCTGGGGCACCTCGGCATCGGGGGCAGGCCGCCGCGGTGCCCGGGGAAGACCAGTGCAGCCCACAGCACAGCATTGATGCATCGTCCCGAAACAGCCACTGATCTTAGTAGATTTTTGTCCAGGCCTCAGCAGTTTAAACAAAAATGTTCATCGCAGACGAAGTACATGCAAACCAAGTCCTCGTACAAGAGCAAATGGTTACGGACTGGCCGTCCCTTGCAATTCCACGGCTTGTGGGAACTCCTGCCTGCGGCTGCAGTTGCGGGAGGGGAAGCACGTGTGAGGAGGAGGGAGGTGAAGTTCAGGTTGGAAGGAACTTTGGTGTGGGCAGGTGTGGTACAAACAGCTCGGAACCACGCGACCATTCCAGGTTGCGTCTTGAACAGCGTGAGAATTTGGCCCTGCCGAGGCTGCCTGTCCTGCCTGCCACAGGCAGCTCAAGGCCACTTTCAGAAACCAGGCTTGCAGGTTATTCAGATGGAAATAAAGGTGGATTTGAGCACCGCTGAAGTTCACGATTAGGAGCACGTAGGGACCCACAACTTCGAACAGACCGAACAGGTTAAACACTGCCAGGTGCACCCAGAAAGGCTGCCCACAGGCAGGCAGTAAGCCATAACACGATAATCATCTGGACAGGTAGGGGAACGTGCTTGCTTCAGCACCTGTGGAGGCAGAGCTACCGAGACAGCTGTTCGCTTTAAACCTTGCTCTTCTGCTGTAGGAATAGAAAGGACTTCTGGCGTTTGCATTAGGTGGGAAGAGAATGCCTAATTAGGCATTTAAGTCTGAAAAGGTTGGCTTAAGTGATTTCAAGGCCAAATATCTCCATAGAAAGTGCAGCTAAAAGCATGTTGAGAGGTCTAGAGCCACAAGAGCTTAGGCACCAATATGCAACTGTTTAAGAGCACAAATAACCCTCCAGAAGTGGTTAGTAAATTCCCTTACTATGTCTCCTACATACTGTATACTTAAGGAAAACAGTCTACAAGATTTTTTTCATTATGAATTGCATCTACAGCAGGGAACTTTGAGGGATGCATGCACTGCATGCATTGCTCCAAGGAAATGAGCTAAATCTAACATTCATGTAAAGTAATGGGGAGAACTCAGGTGTGCTCTGGATCCTGCAGAAGTCATCATCAGCAAAAATAAAAGATATTACAGGAAATATTTTAAAGGCTAAAAATGCTGTGTTGTGTTTGTAAACTGACAATTTCTCAGAAGATTGAGACAGGGTAGACCTGCAGCTGCTAATATTCCTGAGAGTTTCTGGTTGCAAGAGCTATTCATGGACTGCATTTCAGCCAGCACTGAATACCATGCTTGGACGTACCGCTGAGTGAGCCTCAGGCTAGTAGCCCAGATATCAATACCAGTATGGCCAGGACAGTAGGTCTGGTGTCTCAGCTGGCAAGGTTCAGTGACCCAGAAGGGCCCTTCCCCACTTGTATATGAGCTGCAGCTATGTTAGCAATATCTTTACTACATACACTCCCCTCTGACTGCAATGCCTCAAGCCTCAGGCCTTATTCTTTTACTTTTCCAGTAAGAGATGTGGTTTTCCCATCTCTGGGCAAGCCCCAGCTCCAGCACCCTGTGATTATCTGATGGTCCCTGCCAGCAATTCTCCTTCAGAAATCTATGCTAGAGGCATTAAAAATTAAAAGCAGATGGCCTTCTGAAGAGCAATGGCTTACTGGCAGTAATACCTGTAGAGGCACGTAGAGGAAACCTTTGTAAAGTAGTGAATGCATGTCTACCAAAGTAGTCACCAATGCAGATCTGACTTCTTCAAACACTCAGTGTGGGCTACAGCCACCAGTCCCTGACTCTAATCCATCAGCACTTCTGAAACAGGTCTAAAATTCCTATGTCTCCTCCATTCCTGGGCCTTTTAGTCCTGCAGTTCAAAATCTACTTGCTGGACTTGGCAAGAGCCACTTTTACGTAGAAGCAAAGTAGGCTTGCCTTCTGGTAATGTGTAGTTTAGCCTAATAATAGTAATTGGGGTGAAATACCTCAATATTTAACCCAGGATGCTCTCACAGGGCAGAATTAATCTCAAATAACCTACATATTTACAACGCGTGTGTCTACCTTTGAGCATCAACTTCAGGCTCCTTTTATATTCACTTAAGATCTAGACACATTCTTGTACTTGAAACATCTGTGTTAGAAGAGAATTAATCCTAGAACTGGTAGTCTCAGAAGGTCTGGATGACCCCATTATATGTGCATATCTACAACTGCCCCTGTGGATGCACCCCACATGACATGGCTCAATAACTATGTAAGTAAATACACAGTATCCAAACTGTTAGCAATTTGCCCTACTTCTGTCATACTTTTCTGCGTACTAATGACAAGCACAGCACATACTCCTGAAGCTCATATGACACTGAGTTTCTGACTTAGAGGACACGTTATCTGACACAAGAAAATGAGCAGCCAGGTTGGCCTATTTTTAACCAGAGAATGTTGCAGATTGCATAGGTGCACATGTGTAAGATCAAATTTTCATTTTCCTACCATATTCATAGAGGCATGGTGGAGTTTGCGTAGGTAATTATATTGTGAGAGGATTTTCCCTTTCAAAATGAAATACAGCAGGCTAATACATGAACAGAAACAACTGTGAATTAGACCAAATGACTTCCAATCTTGGATGCCCAAAGCTAGGTTGCTGACCCAATATTAAAGACACTAAACTGTTACCTGAGCTGGTTGTGAACCCAGAAGCCTTTCTTTTTGCCTGTCTTGAGTCACCACACAGGTGGGGTGGATATGGCTGTAAACCTATTGCATCACAGGAGCTCTTCAAAATCCTCCTGTAGGGGGAGGTTGACATGAGTTGAAGGCAGGTTATGCAAGTGTATCATGCAGTTTGGTGTATTCTTTCAACTGAAGCAAACAAATTTGTATTTTTTTAAATTTGTCTGCAAAGTAAGATGAGCCCTTTGTAACACAATGGCATATTTTCACTGCCAGTTTCCTCCTCAGCTTCAAGCTGGCATTTTGCCTTGCCTTGTGGGAGAAAACTCCACAAGATTATGTAGGATGTTGTAGAGAGCACTTCAAAATCAAAGCAGACAAGATTCAGGAATCCTGTTCTGCAATCTGGTGGAACTGTCTGGCCACATTTTTTCTAATATGCCTGAAGCATAGGGATTCTGCAAATAATGCAACTCCAGGTCAATGCTAGCTGAGTCATGGGGAGAATTTAATCTACCCTTAGGTTTGCTGATCAGAGAGGCTTAGAACAAGGGCTGGAATACAGAGTCCAGATTTTCTGTCTGAAATATCCTGAATTTATGGACTTTCCTCACAGAAAGGGGCACTGACAACCTGGTTCAATTCTTGACACATCTAGGCAAGTGACTCATCTATTTCAAGTCAGGGTCCTGCTGCAGAGCTGAAATAGGTGGGCTGCACTAGCTCCATCTCTTAAAGGAAACTGAACAGTGCCAGAGCACAGGGACTGTCCACACCAATAAATCATCAACACAATCCCTGGCACAATTTTGATTCGTGCCAGTTTTCTGCCCAGTAGGAATGTCCACCTGGAGGTTTTTTTTAGGCTTTGGTTTTCTGTTTGTTGTTTGGTGGGTTTTTTGTGGTTTTGGTTGGTTAGTTGGTTTTTTTGATTTTTTTTTTGGTGGGGTTTGTTTTTTTTTTTTTTTGTGTTTTGTTTTGTTTTATTTTTTGGGATTTTTGTTTGGTTGTTTTTTTGAGTGGAGAAGAAAGTTTTTGAATTTCCTTGTGTTGGAAAAAAAAGAGTCTGATTTCTGCACAGATCACATGTATACAGATAACCCCAAAACAGGAGAAGCTTGCAGTGGTGCTACTGCTGTTGTTCCTCATCCACATCCTCTGCCACAGCAGCACCAGCAGAACTGGCTACAGCCTTGTTGAAAGCAACAGTAATAGAAACAGCAGGAGGACAATTCACAGAGGAATCATGGAGCGTGGAAAGGAAAATTAAAAGGCAGGATGGAGTCATGTTCCCCAAAAGAGATGTGAATGCTCTCCTGCACTTCACACTCACCATTAAAATGAGGGGCATTTGGATTTGACAGAAACCATCTGGATTTCAGGCTGTCTGTCATGTGTCTGGGACTACTAACAGTCCATTTACAGCATGCCATTCAGGGGAAAATAAGACCAAGCTCACTGAAGGGAATGGTATGTTCCTGGCATGGAATAGAAGGTAATGTCAAAGCAATTGGTACTGTTCATCATATCTCTGCATGCATCTCATACATGCAACAAAAGTTAGGTATGTAAGTTTGATGTTTTGGCTAATTAATTTGTTGCTTTTTTATTATTATTTGAAGTTTGAACTGTCACAGTATTCATGCAGCTCTAACTTTGCTCTCAGGTTCCAATAGAGTCAGTACTCCAGTTATCCATTCTTGATCTCATAGATCCAAGAGACAGACTGTACAAAAGCTGAAACTTTGAAGAAAAGGTCTAATAATCTCAGCTCTGCAGTGTAGTGTAAGGAAAAAACATTTAAACATACATACCCTTATGCTGAGACTGCTAGGAAGCAGACTAATTTTGATGTGTTCTGTTGAGTGAAATATTCGCGTGTACCTTAGAAAAGTGGAAGAATTTATACAACATCAAGAGACAAAGCAGCCCTTCTTGGCACTTCCACTGTGTCATAAGCTGCTGGTATCAGCTGCTAAATTATAGATATTCATGAGAAATTTCCAATATTGGTCAATATAAAGCAGAAAAAAACCGCAACAAAACACAAAAAAATCAAACCATACCAACCAACCTACCAACCAGCCAACCATCCAATCAGCCAATCAACCAACCAGAAAAACACCAAAAAATTTATTGATGCTGTAACTGCAGGGATGCTGCTAACACTAAGAAAAAAATAGGACTGTCCCTTCTTACCATAAATTTAAGTATGTTTTTGGACTCTGCTGCTGCTTTTGATACCGATTCGTGGGTCTAATTTATGATTAGATCAAATAGGAGCCATTGAAAGAACTGATAAACATACTGAAATAATATATCCCTGTATAAAAGATATCTAGGTGGAGACTGACACTTCAATAATAAAGGAAAAGGAAATGAGCCTCAACCTGCAAGTAAGAGAGAAAACCCAAAAGACTCTGGAGCAGATGAAGTCCTGGTTGCTTGAACTAGGCAAGCACTTACCACAGGGGTGCAGTTCACCTCTCTGGCTATAGTTAGTGGCTGCACAGAGGGCTATATTTCTCCTGGTGTTCATAGCCAGTAGAAGATAACTTGCAGGGTGCTCACCAGTGCCTCTTTTGATGTGAGATGAAATGAGCCCCTTTAAAATGATCATCAGCTAATGGTACTGTACAGATACAGAGCATCTGCTGTACCAAGAGATGGAGTCTCTTAAATCCAGCTGCAGCCCAAATGTTTCTCCTCCTCAACTGCCATTTGCTGCTGCACTTCTTGTGCATCAGATCATTCACCAAGTTTGCAAACTGCTAACACTAACTTGCTGACACTAACTAACATGGTACTAACCTGACTGTGCAGAAGCTGTGGAGGCTTTATGATGCTGGATCGATACAATTTTTTTTGCCTGTTTAAAAAAAGCATGTTAAAGTTATTATTTCTTCCCCATTGCGTTAGCTCCAAATCCACATTTTGATCAAACCCCACTCAATAGTCTATTTGAACACATGCTAACACTGGATAGCAATGCACTAAAGCAACAGACATTAATTTTAAGAGTCTTAATGTACCTGAATTAATAAAGTCCTCCTGCCATGGAGTTTGGTGATGAAACATGATACATGTCCACTGTACCCCACCCACCACAGATGACCAACCGCTCCTTAAGCATCCTGCAACAGCCGTAAGACTGCAGTACAAGAGGCCAGAAAACCTACAGTGTATCCTGGCAGCATACTGGGAGAGACCAAGGGTGCTGGCAGTGTTTCCACTCTCCAGAAAAACCAGGGATTTGCTATTTGAAATATCCAGATAGCATCAGAAATAGGTGCAACAAATCTCACGTTATAGAGGAAAACAGAAGAAACAAACCAAGCCAAAGTCAACAGATGCAGATGGTTGGACCTGAGGGAAAAACCTCCTTCCTTACCTACTTTTGGTGATGGATGTTGCTTTGAGGATGTCCGAGAAACAAAGCAATTAAACACATAGAGCTGGTGTAAATATGCATAACAGCCTTCAAACATTTCCAAGCAATGTATGCGTCTGTGTGATCTCAGCATGGGCAGCCTTGACAGAGAGCAGAAGAAATGGAGACTATCAAAAAGGGGTTTAAAAAAGAGGAAAGGCAGTTGCCTCCTAGAGACATTAAAAATTGGAAGAATGAAGTGGATAGGAAACAGCAGTTTTAGGGGAAATGCCTCATGGGACTGTGGGTGCAAAAAGAAGGGGATTCTTGCAGAAGCAGTGTGAGAGGGAGGAGAAAGTTTCTTAATGTGAAGAGATAGGGGCAGAGATGAAAGGACTGAGGGAGCAGAGGGGATTTAGCAGTAGCAATTACAAAGAAGGATGGGAGGCAGATAATAAGGGAGATGTCAGAACTGGTGATAGACACCGGATTATGAATAGAAAAATAAATCAAAATAATAAAAACGCTAGTTAGGTCACTGGGGCAGTGGCAGGCAACATTTTTCAGAGTATTTTGAAGAGGCAGAGCTAGCAGGCTCATTTCCAGAGGCTTCCTCTGTAAAAAATGCAGAGACAGGCTCCTCCAGGGAGCATATCAAACCAACAGTTTCTTTCTGAAGAGCCTGCCTCTCTCCTTCAGTAGGGAGCCAAGCTGCATAACCTAACTTTAGGTGTACACGGTGCACCTAAAGCAAACACATATCAAAATAACACCAACCAGAACATGTGAACTGAGATAGTTTGGATAGCAGGTAGTGAAAAAAAGAGAGGGAAACAATAGAAACAAAATACAGGAATTCAGAAAAATTTACTCAGAAAAAAAAAATCTTTTTTTTTTTCATCATTCTGGTGGACATTTGACAGCCCTTTCTCATACATTAACCGCAAGTAAGCAAACTAGTTGAATTGTAATTCTGTTGATGCAGAATTGAACACCTTAAATAAACAAAAGATCCCAAAGCCATGGGAATAAAGTTCAAACATGTAACTTATTTATCCATTTGAGTTAAAGAAGTAACATCTGTACCACAATTTTATTCCCATACTAATTGTTCTCTTGAGCAAGTATTTATCTATGCTACATCTCACTGCATGGACAATCCATAAATAAATTTTGAAATTTGTTCTTTAAGTGAAAGAGGAGAATTCTCCAGCAAATGCATTTTAGACTCCTAATCATTCAGACTTAAATGCTCAGTAGTCAAGGCTAACTTAAGTACTTCCTTCAATCCTGGAGCTCTCAATATTGATTTTAAAAGGTGTGTTGGTATTAGTGGGTTACACAATCTGAAGTTTCCTTCTCAAGGACATTAATTACTCACATTTAAATTATTTTTCTTGCAAACTGCATTCATTTGAATTTCAGTGGAATACGAAAATAGAAAAAACAAACAACTAAGAATGTGTCATTCAAAATGTCAACATAAACCATGACTTTTATGACTCTTTGGCTCTTTTCTCCTTGTTAGTCTCTTTCTTTGCAAGGCACTCTTTCTGTCCGTGCATCCCAGACATGCTAAGCATGAGAGGACAAACACTTCAAGCAAGCAAGTTGTTACCCTGAAAGACTTCTTGATGCTTAGGGTCTGAAGCAAAGACCTTTCTACAAATCTACACCTCTTCAAATACAGGATTTGGATAGGATGAGGATTGAAAATGCTACAGACATGGAATTAGGGAACCATGCTTCTTGAAATACTTAACTTGTTATGTTTATGGTGGTTTTTTAAGGCATAAGACACTTGCAAATACCATTGCATCCTCGTTACTGCCCACAAACAGAACACAGTCTGTGCAAGAGGCACTTCTATAAAATTACTACTGGAAAAAATTTCTAAAAGGATGCTTGGGAATGTAACCTAGTGATATTATTGGGAATAAAGAGATAACAATTACGGTACATCTCTGTAAGAGAAAATCCCTGTGCTCAAAATACATGTGCCGGGTGATTATTTCTAAGAAGCTCATCCAAGGGTATTCTTCTGAATACCCTTGCAGGGTAATTCTGTCATATCCAAACATTAACAGAAAAAGGGCTGACAAAAAGATAACTAAAAAGAAAGCTAAGAAAATCACTAAACAAGACTGTGGGAGATTTCCCTAAGGCATCTGCCCTGTTTTTGGCTGGGATAGTTAATTTTCTTTTTAGTAGCTGATACAGTGCTGCATTTTGAATGTAGTATGAGATGAATGTTGATAACACACTGTTGTTTTTGTTGTTGCTAAGTTGTGTTTACCCTAAGCCAAGACTTTTCAGTTCCCTATGTTCTGCCAGTGAGCAGGTGCACAAGAAACTGGGAGGGAGCATGGCCAGGACAGCTGATCTGGACTAAGCAAGGGTATATTCCATACCACAGAACATCATTCCCAGTATATAAGCTGAGTTGGCCAGGGGATGCTGATTGCTGCTCGGGTGTGGTCTGGGCATCAGTCAGTGGGTTGTGAGCAATTGTATTATGCATTGCTTGTTTCTTTTGGGATCCCACCACCTCCTTTAATTAACATTATTAATATTGTCATTATTATAACTATTATTGTTAGATTTTATTTTGTTTCACTTATTCACCCACGAGTTTTACTTTTCTTTTTTTTTCCATTTCTCCTGTTCACTGCAAGGTGCAGGGCAGGTAGTGATTGAGTGACTACATGCTACTTTGCTGCTGGCTGGGATTAACCACATCAGGGGCATTAAACCAGGAGAAGAAAAGCCAGTGCTGATGGTAGACAGGTAACTGGCTATACTATGCCCAGCAATTCAAAACAACAGTGTGGAGAAAAGCACAGCAAGTAGATGAGATTAGGGTGTATCCAAACACCCAAATTGATCTTCAGAAATATGAAACACCATCAGCAATGAGCTTCCTTTACACCAAAATGCAACAGGCTTCTCAAGGTGACAAGTGGTGCTGTGTAGGAAGCAGTTGCTGTAATTAAAATCTTCCAGAAGTAGAAGAGGTGCATTTTTACTTGAAGTACTGCATTGTGAGAAAGATCAGACAGCCTAATTAGGAGTAAATGATTGATTTTGATTTCCTAACAATAACTGTGATGTAAAGGAAATTAAACAGGTAGCTCTGTGAACAGAAGAGTGAATGGAACCTAGATCCTTATATCACTGAGTCATAGTGTTGGTTGGCTTGTGAACTTAAGAAGATGAGAAGCTTTGCCTGCAATTTTGTGTTGTTAAGCTCTTTCTCTCGAATGGTTTCATCATTCCATAATACAGGTTCAGCTCCTGCAGCAGTCTTCCTTTCTATAGGAACATTTATGGTATCCTGCATTTTTTCCCATTTATTTTAATGCAACTGGTGCTCCTTAATCTTTCTGAGACCCCAGTCTCTCTAGATTTGGTGATGGTGAACTGTAGTCATTGCATGAAGTGCAAACACCTTCCACATGCATACATGTATATATACATACAGGGCATGATCCAACATCCCTGGTTTCCTAACAAATAATCTGTTTATGCAGATTTTGTTTTGAAATTATTTTGTTTGTTTGTTTGTTTTTACCAATAGCCAGCCATTTTCTGGCAAGGTTTCCAAACTGATCCCTGTGTAAGCAGCAGAGAACGGTGGCCAGTCCTGGCACTACACAGGAGTAAGATTGGCATGTTCTTCATCTGCAAACCCAGCTCAGCTGGTGTAGGTACAGCTGAAGCCCACACAGTCTGAAACTTCACACTCAAGCAAAGAATTACTGGAAGTTGGAGAGCTCCCAGGCTGCCAAAGCAAAATGCAAAGGGTCTTGCATCACCGCTGAACAATGGTCACCAGGCTTCCAGTGCTCTCTTCCCTCACTTACAGTTGTTTTTGGCCATGTTCACATTTGCCTACAAGCAGGATAATCCCTCAAAGTCTATTTTCACAACTTAGTTTAGAGAGATGGGCAGCATCTCTCCAAGTTCAGGGCTCAATATATTTGTTTCGTCTACAGGAGAAAATCCATCCCACTGATTTCCCAATGCAGTGGCCCATCCACATTAAAAATAATGGGAAGGGAATGTCCTTATCTACAGACTTCCAGTAACACCTCAAAGAGCTGTCCCATAGTGGAAATGGACCCAATACAATCACAAGGAAGGAACCATTTGGAACCCATAGAGCAGTCTAGGATTTGTTTGGTCAGATCCATGGACCTTTTAATTGGAGGGATGTGAATCTTACCCCTCTTGCTATTAAACACTGAATCCCACTGATGTCAGGTAGATCTTACAAAACCAGAGTCACAGTGGCAGTGAGATGAGACACCACATAAGGCCCAGTGGAGATGGGGCAAAGTGTTATAAGAAGACAATGAAATAACACTCTCTGAGTTTGGAAGCCATTTACATATCTATTGTAACAATGAGAAAAAGCAAATACCTGCAGTTCTGTCTCTACTACACAGCACAAAGCAATGGAACTAATTTGGTTCCCTGTGTGAAAAATCCAGAAAAAACATTTAGTCCTGTTCCCCAGGTTCACTTGCTGTGATTTAGAACATGGCCATCATACAGATTTGCTGCTGGTTCCGAAAGTGGAAACATCCTCATGGGAGGATCCAGCCTTTCATGTCATACTGGTTATGGTGACATTTGAAAGACAGTTTGCTTAACACTATTGGTAAAGAACCAAGGAAACCAAAGTGATGTGCATTTCCTCATAGCTGCTTATGTTTCAGTTAAGAAACATGATTTGTTTTCCAGTACATGTTATCACTTGCTGTGTTTACATTATGTCAAAAATTATAAAGAAACAGAATTAAAGTGGTATTAATCCTGTGTAATTAATACTTCAAATGCATGTTATTGTCTGAATGGTTTGAGCAACATAATTCCTGAAGGGGTGCAAATGAGGGACACTGAGCCTGAAGCTCCGAACAACACATGCTGTGGGTCTGGGCTGGAGCCCATTTATATCCTTCCTGAGAAAAAGGGATCATATTTTTTGACAACAAATACTTTTTTTGGACAACACCAGTTCACTGCACTAAGTGAGGATGTGCCAGTTTTGATTGAAGCTTTGCTTGGAAGTTTTCTCATCTTTCATGTTGTCAAAAGTTGATTTAGGGCAGCCACTTTAGATGGTCAATAAATCAATAGCCTAATTGGTAGGTGTAGAGCATAAGTTTCTTTCTTGCTCTTCTTCAACAGGACATCTTACTCATTGTATAAGTAATTAGAGAGTAATTGGGCTAGAGACTGATGCCCTAACCTGCTGTGGTGAGATTAGGACATACCACTTGCAAACCATGGCCAGCTTCTCTCCCTTCAGGGACATTCATACTCCTAGATAGGCATCTAGACACCAGACCAACACAGACATGACTTCACAGCTCAACTTAATAATTCTGCCAGACAGACTTCCACCTGCTCCCTCTCCTTTCAATATGCACTCAGAAATAACTCCAAAAGGCCTGAAATTCCAGAGCTCCCAAGGAGAGAGAAGTGCTCCATCATCTATGCTTGGCTGTCAGGTATCTGCTCATTTCTGTCTAAGATACAGAAGGCTGCTGAAAACCACGTCTCAAAATGGTCAGATACAGGCATGTCAGAGGACCTTGAGCTGAACCCAAAGCACTTGCAGCAAAGACTACTTCCAGCTTATCCAACTTTAGGTAAGAGTCAGAAGAGGCTGGGCAGGAAGGAAAATTATTCTACCTTCCATGAAGGAAAACAGGGTAATTTTTAATCCTCAAACTGGTTCTGACTTTCACTAGGTAATCACCTCCAACATAGCATTTTGCCAGTGCACAGTTCAAGATGGAAAGCTACTGTGTAAAGCTTCTAAACTCTGCTACAAGATGTGCTGTGTGTGGCTGTGCTGCTGTCAAGCACGTCTTTAAGTCAGCTTTGGCGTCCTTTCATCTTCATTCCCCATCTGGGGTTGCTAATATATGGCAAAGTGGCCAAATGTGGTACTTGCTGTGTTAGTCCTGTGTGTACTGCTACCTAAGAAACAGGAGCATCTCCACCACTTGACATGCATGACCTTAAAATCCCATAGGTGTTTTTGATGTATTCCTCTCTGGGTACGGTAAGTGAAGCTCCATTTGTGATATTCCTGTGCACTTTGACTCTTGAACCTGTGATTAGTTGAAGACTGTCAGTAAATAAAACCTCTGTAAGCACAGTGCAGGTAGTAGGGTTTCCCTGTTGCACAAGGGCAGTGTTCAGCAACTTGCCTTGGTAAATCTGATTCAGTGAGTTTCCTTCCAGATTGCACAACTCATGGAAATGCATATATTAAACGGTATTTTTACCTCCGCCTTTTGGGGAGATGGTGGAATATGTTAATAAGCGAGGGTAGGCTCCCCATCCTGGAGGAACTCTCGTGTGAAATGTCTTCCCTCCAGAAGCTCTGGACCGCGACCCACGTTTGCGGTGTAACCGCGTTCAGGCGGGGCTGTGCCGTGGCGCCGTCCCGCAGCCCGGAGGCGCGGGGCGGGCTGCCCTGCCCCGGGATCGCCTCCCCTTCCCGCTCCGCGGGGGCGCTCAGCGCCGCGGGGAGGAGCGGGCACCGGGGCGCTATAAGGCCCGCCCGCCGTGCCGGCCGCGGCACTGCACAGCGGCTCCCGGCGCAGCCCGCTCCCCCGCACGGGACACTCGGCGGGGACCTGCGCAGCGCACCTGGCCCGGCGGGAGCACCGCGCCTGTCCCGGCGGGAACACCGCGCCTGTCCCGGCGGGAACACCGCACCTGTCCCGACAGGGACACCGCACCTCTCCGCTCCTGTCCCGGCGGGAACACCGCGCCAGTCCCGACAGGGACACCGCACCTCTCCGCTCCTGTCCCGGCGGGAACACCGCGCCTGTCCCGGCGGGAACACCGCACCTATCCCAGCGGAGACACCGCACCGCTCCGCGCCTGTCCCGACAGGGACACCGCACCGCTCCACGCCTGTCCCGGCGGGAACACTGCACCTGTCCCGGCGGAGACACCGCACCGCTCCGCACCTGTCCCGGCAGAGACACCGCGCCTGTCCCGGCGAGGGACACTGCACGTCTCCGCACCTGTCCCACCTGCGGACACCGCATCGTACCTTTTTGCTTCTGTGTCGCTGGTGTCACCGCACCCGCCCCAACCCCGACTGGGGCACCTCCCCGGGGGCCCGTTCCCATCTGCTTCCTCCTGCTTATGCACCCCGTGCCAGCCCTGCGGAGGCAGCAGCAGCCCCTCTAATCCTTGGTTCCAAGGGTGAGTTCCTCCGGTAGAATGGCTCACTTCACCGTGTGGGACTATGTGGTCTTTGCGGCCATGCTGCTCATCTCAGCCATCATTGGCATCTACTACGCCTTCGCGGGAGGCGCGCGGAAGACATCAAAGGACTTCCTCATGGCCGGCCGCAGCATGAGTGCCCTCCCGGTGGCACTGTCCCTCACCGCCAGCTTCATGTCAGCCGTCACCGTGCTGGGCACCCCTGCTGAGATCTACCGCTATGGTGCCATCTTCTGTATCTTTGCCATCACCTATGTCCTGGTGGTGCTGTGCAGCGCTGAGATCTTCCTGCCTGTCTTCTACAAGCTGGGCATCACCAGCACCTATGAGGTAAGAATCCCTTCCCAACTTTTAGGGAGCTGGGAGGCTTCTCATGCCTACTTTCTACATGTCTGCCCTCCACCTTCTCTTCCCCAAATTCCCTGCATTCTGGGCTGTCCTGTGTCACCACACTCCTGAGAGCAAGCTGCAAATCTGTTCACAAGTCTGCCCACACTGTCTCTGCAGACAGGTGATGCTCAACCCTGCTGCCTTAGCTCAGGAACCCTGTGTCATACCAGATTTGTTTCCTCATGCCATATACTCAGTTCAGTAGGTGGATTAATCCTAGTGCATCTTGGATGGTGACATGTCATTAATCATCTGTAATTAAGATATTAAAACCAGAGCACAAAAGCATCTACTACAGGAACTAGAGTTACCACATCACACTCCCTCCAGATTGTTTGCTAAGCTTAGATGCTACCACAAAAGTCCCCCTTTGGCAGAGTATATATTTGTGCTGTTCCTAGAGATTTGTAAGATACCCCTTGTCACCTGAGGCTGCTTACACTACTGAATGCCTTCTCCATCATGACTATACAAGGAGGTCAGCTAGTGCTCTGTGTCTATGAAAGTTTTCTTACTTCCACCGAAATAAGGCTGATCGGGTCTTCAGCCCAGTGTGTAAGTTAAAGCTGTAGTCATCAGCACAGAGGCAGCTGGGGTAGTGGGATAATCACAAGTCAGGTCTGACAGGGATAGGGAAGCATCTGGTCAGTGCTTTCGTCTGATTCAGAACGTCCATGCAACCTGTTTATCTTCCTGCATGGAGATAGCTGCTAGCTACAAATTTGGAAGCAGACTGCTCATTTCACAGAGAACTTTGGAAAAGGAGCATCGGTGCAGGTGAAAGTCCTTGACTGGCTACTTTGGTCTTTAGCATTTTATTACACTGAACAGAGGCATTGCAGCACTGGAGGCTGAAAACAAGATTTCTGTTGGTAGATTTAGATAAGAATTCACCAACAGAAATCTCTGGTGTCTTCCAGTGTATTTTAATCTAGTAGTCTTTGGACTGTCATGATGATACTTAAATAGGGGTCTTTTAAATAAAGGCTTATGATCATTACTGGAAACTCACTGATTATCTCAGTGTTGAATCAGTAATGCACCTATAAAAATATATCTTCTATTTGTGGACAGAGTTCAGATTTTTAACAACTGTTTGTATATGTCCAGGGGTTCAAGACTGCTTCCTTGTGTGGATATGCTCACAGATCACATTTTAAATGCTCAGTTCATAAGTAAGCCCTTTGAGGTGCTTCAGTGTTTATCTGTGTCAATTGAGCAGATTTGTCAGGCAAATAAGATTTCTTTTGTACAACCACACACTAAAAGGGTTTTTAGGACAGATGGTGGTAAGAAATCTGCTCTACAGCATGACAGACTCATTTAGAGGTTGTGCTGTTCCAGGCTTGATAGAAAAGTGAGGTTTCCCGTTTCACAAAAGGCTAAATTTTGACTTACCAGTATGTAAGCAGGCTGCCTCGGGCAGTGCAGAAGGTGAGGTTAACATGGGGAGAAGCTGCTGACCACTGAAAATCTTTTGCCCTCTCTTGCAGCAGTTCAGATGGTCACACATAATGCCAGAGTATCCAAACTGAATAAGGTATAAGAATAGTCACAGCGTTTTCTTTTTCTCTCTGATTTCACAAAACTAGTGGGTTCTACTTTTTTGGCTGCTATGTCATTGTCAACTTTTAGGTTTCCCTGTGCAGAGTCAAGAGTTGGACTCGATGATTCTTGTGCACATTTGTCCCTTTCAACTCAGCATATTTAGAGATTCTGTGATAATATATCCTAGTCTTTTCTGTAGACTCCCTTGTATAGTGACTAGCTTATGTCTACTTCACTTGTTTATGTTGTTATTACCCAGTGGTGAGGTCTATAAAGAAATACCAAACCAAGTTGAAGGAGATATCAAACAAGGGGACTCTAGGAGTTTTGGCCATGCATGAAAATGTAAAAACTGCACTCTGCTCTTTCTGTATTGCTCATCACTTCATTCTAGTTCTATCAATAGTGCTGAATTTCAATATAAGCATTTGTTTTTTCTTCTTTTTTGCAGTACTTAGAACTTCGATTTAACAAATATCTACGCCTCTGTGGAACGGTCCTTTTCATAATACAAACGGCAAGTAAACTTCAAAGCTGTACTGTGGTCCTCAGGGTCACTGAAATAATTTGGTTGAGTGTAACTGGCTGTTTTCTCTGAGCAGCTGATGAGGTTACCACAGTGCTTGGGTGGCTGGGTGCAGGAGACACAAAGCTCTTTCTGCTCCACAGCAATGAGGTGGGGAGCGGGTGCTGGGCTACCTGCCTCTTGGGTCTCTGTGGGCACTGCTGAATACCCAGAGCAGTCACTTGACACCAGCACCATGCCAGGAGACGAGTGACCCTTCACTGCAGGATAGCAGTGTGAAGAGCAGTCATTCACTGGTCTGCTGGAGAAACCCGCAATAAGTTCAAAATGTAAATGTGTGCTAATTATCTACAGTGGCAGTTTTCATCCTCTGGATTCTCAGAGTCTGACTAATTCTCAAGGGTCAGTGAGAGGTGACAAAACAGGCTGTCAGGAGCTGTCATTTACTGTGCAAGGGTCTGCACCACCACCACTGAAAAATCCTTAGATGTGTGCAGTCTGAGAAGTAGAAAGTTACTGCTCTGGGGAATGTTAAACTAAAGCAATCTCTGAAATTACTGTTGGTGCAGTTTGCTGTACCTGGCCCTTTCAAAGAGGCAGTACAGGACCACAGCTTTTAAATGTCAGTGTGCATATGTCAAATGCACCAGAACAAAACTGTGCTCTTTTCATAATTTTGAAGTGGACTTTTGGGTTAATTCAAAGTAAGAATGACTATGCAGTCAAAAGCTTTTTAAGTTACATGCTTGTTTTTTGTCCATTTTTGTATTTTTTAAGGCACACCAGCACTTACAGGGCAATCACAGTTGCACCAGTAAGATGGTTCCCAATGCAGTGCTCATTACTTATTTAAGCAGTGCTGCTTATCTGGTTTTTACAGATACATAAGCTCATGGAAAAAATAGAGTGCTGGCATGTATGAAACCTGACACTTTCACCAGCATATATGATGACATTACAGTTGCATAAGTTGGAAGAGCTAAGCATAATCTTTGCCTGCAAAGACAAGAAAATAATTCTATGCAACTTAAATATGTGCTCAATAAAATGAATATGTGAATATCTTAAATATGTGGCTTTCTCTGCCAAGCACTTACAATTTAACCTGAATAAATTAAATACTAGTGAGGAAAGAAAACCTCTCAAGATTTTAATGGTGCAATTTTAACTCTTCTGTGAATATTAATACTTAAAAGAAGGTAAATAAAAGGATATATAATAATACAACCAAAAAAATTCTACCGAAGAAGCAGAAAGATTGTATCAGTCCTATTTAAATTGACACAAAAATGTGATCATAGTTGTGACAAATTTTAATTTCTGATGGTTCAGAGTTTCTGGTGCTTATTCACTGTGTGTGAGAAAACCACAAGTTCTCATGCTGAATCCCTTGAATTAACAGGCTTGAAGAGGTACGAGTTTGACTGATGGGCTATTAGAAGGAAAAAGAATTAACTTGATGATTGCATCCAAAGCATTGCAGTCAATAGCTAAATATTCAGATGGAAACCAGTAATGAGTGCTCTATGTACTGGAACCAGTATTATTTAACACCTTCATTAATGACATAGTGAGAATGAGGTCACCCTCAGCAAGACTGTGCATGACACCATGCTCACTAGTGCAGCTGATTCGCTAAAGGGAAAGAGGGACTTTGACAGACTTGAGGAGTGGCATCATAAAGTTCAACAAACCTATGTGCAAGGTCCTGCACATGGATTGGGACAATCACAAATACCAGTATACAGACTGAAGGATGAACTGATGGGGAGCAGCCTTGCAGGGGAGAACTTGGAGATACTGGTGGATGAAAAATTTGACGTGAGTCAGAAAGTCTGGTCACAGCCCAGAAAGCCAATTCTATCCTTCACCAAAAGAAGCATGGTCTGCAGGTTAAGGGAGGTGATTCTCCCTGTCTACTCCACTCTTGTGTGACCCCACCTGAAGTACTGCATCTAGCTGTGGGGTACCCAGCACAAGAAAGGCATGGACCTCTTGGAGAGGGTCCAGAGGATGACCACAAAAATGGTCTCGGGGATGGAACACCTCTCCTGTGAAGAAAGGCTGAGAAAGTTGGGATTAATTGTTAAACTTTGGGAAGAGGAGGCTGTGGGGAGACCTTATTGCAGCCTTTCAAAGGGGGATTATGAGAAAGTGGAGAGACTTTTTACCAAGGCCTGTAGTGATGGGACAAGGGATAATAGTTTTAAACTGAAGGAAGGTAGATTTTGAGTGGATATAAAGAAGAATTTATTTGCAACAAGGATAGTGGGATACTGGACCAGGTAGCCTGGAGAAGTGCAGTGCTCCATCCCTGGAAGTGTTCAAAGTCAGGCTGGATGGGGCTCTGAGCAATTTGATCTAGTGGAATGTGTGCCTGTCCACAGCAGGGGCATTGGACTAGATGTTCTTTAAAGGACCATTCCCACACAAACCATTCTATGATTCTGTGTTTCAGCAGCACCTGCTGACAGTCACTGTATGGATGGCAAGTCAAACATTGACTGGGCTAGACAGGTGTCAGGAGCTGGCTGGGAAGTGATGTAGGTAGTTCTGAGGAGATACTCACCAGGGGTTAGTCAGGACTGGCAGCTTTGTTGTCATACAAGCTGTATGTGAACATCTAGAGAGGACTCATGGCACTGAGAGAAACAAGCATGCACACGTATTGGCAGGAAGTAGCACACAGGTAGGAATAACTATTTCCCCAATGATCCCCCTATCCTTTCTGGCATATGCTTGTAGCAGGTGTGCAGCAGGGGTCAGGGCCATTAGGTTAGGCTGGGAAATGCAGTTTCTCCATACTAATTTCCTCATACAGCTAGAGAACTGCTCGCTCTCTTTACCTCTTGGCTCTGTCCCCAGCATAGCCACTGGCCAGGTGGTAGAGCTCTACCTCGGGGGCTGGCTTTGATCTGCTCAAAAGCCATGGCAAGTAATTCAGTGGTTCACAATCCTCCTCTGGTTTGCCACCTGTGCCTAGGGCGGACACTTGCAGGAAGGGCAGAAGCTTCCTGAATCCTGGATGACATCTGATTCTGCTGTTTTTCCGTGCCCAAATCCCATCCCTGTAAATCAGAAAGTCAAAAAAGTCCAGCCATGGAAAGCTGGTGCATGTCAGCTCACGACTTATTGGTGATCCAGATGCTTTGAATCAAGACCACTGACCTTCACAGAAGTCATTAGGACACTGGAAGCTGTATTCTCCTGACCCATGTCACAGCCAAACTTGTGGCGGTAATAACAGTGATAAAAAAGCAAACAGAATTTAAAACCATATAAAAAGAAATTGAGGATATCAGTGTATGAATCCCATTAAGCCCACAAAGGTAGATGGAGTAGCTCCTTGATTTGTCTGTGTCTTGCTGTGGTTGAAAATATAATCACGTATGGCTTCGTTTTACAGCCTGAAGGTTACAGTTCCTTGTAACGCTGTCTGTAATGACTAACTAATGTCATATTTTGTGTTTTTACTCACATGAATTACAGCTGTGTACTGAAAGGCATATTGATCTCAAGACCGAGAAAATGACAGTAATAGATTCCTTGGCAGACCATGTGTAAACCTCATTAGCTTCCTTTTGCTCATTTCCTTTGCAGTTTTAAAGGAATAGAATAAGTTAATTATAAAAGCCAGGAGAAGATGAAGATAGATTTTATATTTAAGAGTCCCTGGCATTTTTTTTAAGAACACTAGGCTGTGAGACTGCAGAGCTTAGTAGTCTTAGACATTTGTCTTCTAATTGGAATTATTTGTCAACAGTTATGAATTTAGGAAATACAGAATACATAGATGCTTGAAAAGAAATAATCTCAGAAAGTTGTCACCTTTCCAGGAATTTGCATTTATTTTGATCTTTCCTTTTTTTTTTCCTTGCTCTAGACTTTATACACTGGTATTGTCATTTATGCTCCAGCTTTAGCACTAAACCAAGGTAAGATGAGTATACTGCAACTGTTCCTCTACTGGTATTTCTTCTGCATATAGTATTGGTTTGTTTTGGTTTTTTTTTTTGTTTTGTTTTNTTTTTTTTTTTTGTAATGCAACACCTAAAAATATAGCTCAGGGCTTATTGTGAAGTCTTTTAATGGGAACTCTGTAATCCCAGTCCCTAAATCCCTGCTTGTAAGGAATGACAGAAGAGATTTATGGAATACTGGCTCTCATTTACTCTACCTCTGATGTAATACCTGTAGATAATGGCTTATTCAGAAAAGTTGAGAAAACTTAAGTAAATTTTGAAGGCAATGCAGGCACTAAAGACACATTTAATTCCTCTGGTTAAGTGCTATTCTTCAAGATGAGAGCAAGGCAGAAGTTCTGTAAATATTATTTTGGGCTGCCTGGAACTGTTTAATGTGGTCTGTCCTTTTTCCAGGAAGACCAACAGCAAAGAGATTGTTAACTTAACATGTTTATTGTGATATTTACAAAGTTAAATATTTCCATTTTCTACTTCACAATGACTCTTTGATTTGAAAATGAGCCACATTCATTTCTAAAAGGGCAAAAGCTTTTCTATGGAGCCAAATTAAACTTTTAATCTAACGCCATTAATTTGTTCATTTGGCAAGAAAAGGGAATAACAAAATGCAAATAAAAAAATGAGTCATTTTAGCTAGAATCAAGTCACAGTTTTTCTACTTATTGAGTGGTTTTTTTTTTCCCTGTTCATTGAGCAAAAAGGAAGAAAAATCCCAACACTCCCTGTACTGGTTTCCTCTGGTGTGTAAGTCCCACAGGTTGTGTGTCTTTGATATTTATATTTGCCTTGCAAATACATGCTCAACCAAGCTATGATTTAGCTGGCTCCTAATTAGAATAACTTACATTTTTCACTAGTTTTGTTTCAGTGTTTCTCATAGCCTGAGCTCTCTGTCAGGGAGCCCCCAGTGCCCTGCCTGGCAGCAGGTGAGCATGCCAAGCTGGGGCAGTGACAGCCTGTATGCCAGCCACAGCACAGTGTTGTGTAGCAGAAACATATTATACTTAAGGAAGAATAAAAGAAAGGCTTTTACTCTGATTCATTTCTTCCAGACAATGCTTGAACAACCTTTTCTCTGTGGAGAGCCCCCATGCTATTTACTTACTTAAATCCCTGCTTAAGGGCTTGGTAGCAACTACACAGGTGTTTCAAGGAAGGACATGTATTTTAAAACCTTCCTGAGCTGGGACATATTGGACGTGTTGTTTGGCAGTGTTCACATTAAAGGCAAATAGCTTCCTAGATCCTGATATAAAGCTCAACTTTTTAGCAGTTTCCAAATCTGTAACAACTGTTTCAGTTTTAGAACTGGTTAGGATGAATCCCATGGTTTAAACACGCTAATCTTTTCATTGCCATTTATGCCTCCTACTTTTGCATTTAATTTATTTCTAGCTTTTTCCGGTAATTGACCTTCAGTGTTTTGTCCTCAGTGCCTCATTCACACTGGTGCTATTTCCCTCTCTTCCAGTCACTGGCTTTGACTTATGGGGTGCAGTGGTGGCGACTGGCGTGGTCTGCACATTCTACTGCACACTGGTACGTGGGCCCTTCAGTTGAGAAAAATCTGTTCCTTTCACCACTCACATCAAATATGGAATTTATTAAAAAGTAGCTCAATAATCAGGCTACTCCATGGAATTACATTTTACAGGTGTAGCCACAGGACCATATTCAACCTCTCTGAATGCATAGGCAGCCACTATGCAACTGAAATCTTTTTGTTATGATACACTCAAACTTCTGTTGTTGCTGAAAGAATAGCAAAAAAGGTTTCCCTTTCCCTCGAAATCCTTTTGTGATTTTTATTCTGATCTAGTAGGGTTTTGCTGTGCAATTTGTCAAACACCTCAGGGCAACTGTAACAGCCTTGTGTGTTATTGAATAGAGCCACTGAAAATAGCATGCCACATGAACAGATTGGTCGTTAATTTAGTGTTAATTGCCCAGGTGGCTAGAAATGATGAAACGGAACCTCAGTTACAAATTTATTTGCATATGGTGGATTAAATAATGTTTATTTTTATTCAGATGAATGGTATACTGTCTGGAGTTAATGGTACTGTATGTAAGATAAGCACTGTCTGAAAATTTATCTTTTGATACAAACTTCTGAAACAGGTTCTGTGGTGAAGGAAATACGGGATTAAACTATATGCATGGGCAAAGTAAATTCCTGTGCCCTACAAAAAAGGGCCAGGATGTCCTGAATAGCTTCTAGAATACAATTCCTAAAGACATAGTACAGAATTATTTCCACTAAAGATGAAGATGAAATTCATCTATTACCCATAATACAGATGGTAATTTTTCTGCTAGTTGAATGTGAGTACAAGGCAGGAGTGCTAATGCCTTGTTGTACCTGATACATGCTATTCCTCTTGCAGGGTGGTCTGAAGGCAGTGGTGTGGACAGATGTTTTCCAGGTTGGAATCATGGTTGCTGGATTTTCATCTGTGATTATACGAGCTGTGGTGGTTCAGGAGGGAATTGGACGCATTGTAAATGATTCCTACCATGGAGGAAGATTAAATTTCTGGGAGTGAGTTTGTACTTGCAGAGGCTGTGCCTTTCTATTCCTACAAATAGAGCTCATGTGACTTACTGTGAAATTAAACTGCTACTGAAGGAGGAGGAAGGCAGAAGTTGTGACCCAGTTTCTGTATATTTTTAAACAAGCTTATCTGGTTTGAGGGATATTTTTCAAGTTTCACACCATGCAAAATCCTGGAAAGAGAAAAACCTTTTTACTTTGTCAAGTAGATGTTTTAAGGATACATTTGGGATTCCACTGAAAAAAGAATGGTGAATAGGAGAGCACATTTGTTTTTATAATTACAGTTTGCAAACAGCTGATTTGGCATTTCAGCGACTGGGCCAAAACAAATGGGAAAATAATAGCTTTTGCCTAATCTGAAAAAGGTAAATATTTTTCTTTTCCCTGAAAGAAAAAACAAAAGTAGTTTAAATAGTATTTAACCCTCCATTATTGTAAGTAATCATAGCCTAAAAATATCACAAGTTCAAGAATATTCAGTCTGACAATGTTGAATCAAAGACCATTTCAAGTAAAGAAGTTATTGTACCTTTGATGAATACAAGATTCTTCTGAGAGCCTTCAGCCAGTGCTATTAGTGAAAGTTTAGTGTAGCACATATTGTGATTTGTCCTTTATCTATCAGTTCACAATATTAATCAGGTTGTTCTGTAAAATTCTTCACCAAATTCTTCAGTAAGTAATTCATCTGTGGGTATTTTTTTCTTCTTATGAACAGTAATTTATTTCAATCTGTTTGGCTCATTTGCAGTGGTTGTACTGCATTGATTCTTCTCCCAGTCACAGATAGAAAAAGGAATAAAGGATATAATAGGTGAAATAATACTACAGCATTCACCAAGATAAATATAATTTATTGCTATATTAAAGATTGATTTTAAAATAATAATTGTTCATGGCCACCTAAAATCTGCTATTTGCTTAGAGCTAAACCAGCAAAATGTTTTATAGAGGCTCTGTCCACAAAGCCTGGGATTGTAAACACACCTTTATACTGGTGTTAGACTGATGTCCCTCTAGATAAGCAGGCACATTACACTTTTTACTGCAGCATCATTTCATCACAACCATCACAGGCATGATACAACTTTACATAAGACTGTAGTTTATAGGCAAATAAAGCTCTCCAGCTTCACCTTTGGACAGTTCAGAGTGTTTCATTGGCTCAGCATATCAGCTCTGAGTTTTAAAATTTGGTTTCTCTGACTTCACGTAAAGTTAGAGTAACTTGATGTTCAAAATCTGGCCAAAGTAAGAAAGTTTGTATTGGAGCAAGCATGGAGAAATTATTTCTTCTAAGCATTAAGGTCTTTACATATTAAGAAGAATTTAATATTCTGAATTTGTTCTCTCTCTTTCCTCTCATTGTAGCTTTGATCCCAATCCTTTGCAAAGGCACACCTTCTGGACGATTGTTATAGGTGGGACTTTCACGTGGACTGGTATATACGGGGTTAACCAGTCTCAAGTCCAGAGATACATTGCATGCAAAAGCAGATTCCACGCAAAATTGTAAGTGTGTCTGCAGTAACTGTCTGAATTTAACAGTGGCTGTTCGTTATAAGAGAGATTTTCTTAAAAGGAATGTGGGGATATTTTGTCTGTATAGATCACATTTATAAAGGCTAACAACTTTAGTCGTCTGTTTTGTGGACCAGGTGGAAGAAATTTGGCACAATAAGTACTGGTGTATTAATTACATGTTATTGATGTAACATTGACTTTTGTGCCTGAATGTTTCACTGCACCAGTATTCTCATATAGAAATAGCTGCCTTAAGTTTATGTGCAACCTAAAGACCAGATATTACGGTACTTACACTGAAGTCGTATCAGGACAGTATCTTGAATTGCTTCTCTACTAAACCTAAACCATTGTGTGGGGATTTTACATAAGTAAAGACTAAAAATTTTTTCCGTAACAATGAATATAGGTGTGAGGAAATCCCGAAATGACTTATTCAGTGATAAAAATGCTGAGTAATCATGTATTTTGTGTTCATAATAATCATGACATATTTTTTAGAGAATTATCTGTGGAAACTGGCAGAAGGTTATGTTTTCCTTGAATATAAACATTTCTGAGGAGCCTTTAGTCTAGAATGGAGTATATTTACTAGCTCTATTATCTTATCTTTGTCTTTAGTATCATTCCATTAATTCACAGCTCAGGGTTTAAGAATTACTAGTGATCCCATGAAGCTCATTTATAGAAGAAATAAAGGAGCACACATCGTAACTATAGTGCCTATACATTCTGTCGTTCTATGGTACAGTGATGTACAGAGGAGAAGTTTTATGACATCTTTCACTTCATAAAGTTTGCAAAATACCCACAAAATCATGCATCATTTACAACTGAAATATTTTGTTTATATCAGTAAAGAAAATCTGCTTTTCAGCCATTTGTGCTCATTATCTCCAGCACTCCCTGCCACATCTCCAGCATAGCAGATTGCTTCTCCGAAGGCTTTGGCATGTGGATGGGTTCTGGGTTCTCAGCACTGCAGAGGCAGGAGGCACATCCCACATCTCCCTGGAATGACTGTGTAGAGAGCAGACACATACTTTGTGCCAGATTTGTGTGCCAGTCAGGCTCTTCTTCCCAGCACCTGCTCCATTTAGGGCTGTGCCCCTCTCTTGTTCCCTCCCTACTCTCTTTGAGGCAGAGACATCTCCAGAGTATCTCAGAAGCAGAGTGTGACCAAAGGGAATCTGACACCATGGCAGCCTCAGGGTAGGTTTTCTGAGCTGTTGCAGCAGCTTTGGCCAGGGCTGGAAGCTATCTGGTTCTGTAGAGGGTTGGAAGGAATTTAGGCTCTCATATTAATGGTTGTGGAGCCTTAATCAGTAGAGCCCTGTCCTGCTGGCATGGGTGGTTGGAGTCCATGTCATCTTGTACCTCACTTGTACAAGATATTTTCTCTGCATGGAGAAATCATTTTGCGTAATAGTTCTAGCTTGTCACAGCTATAAACACTGCTATTCTGTGGTGACTCTCTAGTTCATATTCCAATGTAATTAAACACATTTGGCAGGTAATGTTGTTGGTCTGTACCTCTTATTGTTATCTAATCTGTACACAGAAGTGCAAAATATCATCAGGTCCAAGTAATAGGGTATTTTACTCCATGCCATTTACTGTAAGGCTTTTTAGGAGACAGCACAGTAACACATCAGAGCTCAGGAAATAATTCCTTCACAGATCCCAACTTGAAGGTTTTGGGAAGGCCTTTAACAGTGGCACAAGAGCAGGAATTTTCTCAGGCTTTGGGAAAGGATTTCACCCCATTCAAGAAGCACCAGTAGGTAGGAGCACATTCTGTCATCTTCTAACAATCACTAGGCAAATTGAACATAATACTTACATCTGAATGATAAGAGGCACTCAGAGTAGGAGAGCTACACTGTCAGAAAAATATGGGCTACTAACACATTTTTCTCTACCTTCATTCAAGGTGATCAGCTGGCATATTTCAGTGCTAAATTCTTAGAGCCAGACTGAAACAAACAATTGAAAATAAGCTTTCTGCAGTCAAAATGCCTACTTCACCCAAACTCCACCCCATGCTACTCACGCAGAAATAATGGAAACACCTCCTTCAACAGTGCTTCAATTATTATTCTCCAGTGCTTAGTCATAGGGTGTACCATGAGCTGGGATGCAAATTAGAAGGAAAAAAAACAGCTCTCTGTCAAGCACTGACACAGTTTAAAATCAAGAATTACTTAGAAACAAGACAAACAATTTATTTTGCTTCTATGTGTTTCTCTTGACTTTCTAATCTTCACTACAGGCTCTAGGCTAATTCTTCTATTACATCTGTTCAAAAGAGTTGGATTGATTTTACTCATTGGTTAAGTTTTGTGCTAAATCAGTTTCTGGGTGTTGGATATCAACAGAGATTATGCCAGTGCAGGAACGGCTTCAGCTAAGTGGATGCAAGACATCCAATCAATATGTAAGCATCTATCAGAAGAGGACTGCTTCATTTTTACCAAACTAGTTTAGAGAGAAACTTAAAGTGCTGTTGGTTCTGTGTTTAGACCACCCCTAATTGCAAATACAAGGCAAAAATGCAGAGCTTCCACTACTATGCATAAATCGGCTTTTATTTATATAGGTCTTTTCTAAGAGTTTGCATTGTGCTTGCCAGTAACTTCTCTATTGTATAAAACTGATAGTTCAATCAGTTAATCTACATTATGCCTTTCTGAAAATTTCCATTTCAATGTCTAACAAAACTTATGAAGTTAGGTTTACTTCTTTGTTCTTCCTGCTGGTCCTCTACAGAAATACAAAGGCTGTTTCCCTTTACTTTCTTGGGAACTGAAAGCACTAAAAGGCCTCCTGAAGCATTGCAAGCATGGATATATTTGCACAGAAACCAAATGTCCTCCCAGGAGAGGTCTTACCAATTGGCACAGGTCCAGGGTATGTGATCTGTCAGGAAGTTAAATCATTATCAGTGGTACACAGATAACCAGGAGGCACCTGCTGGAAAGGAACGCTGTTTTTCAAGACCTTGCTCCCAGTGGGTATGTTTGCTTGAGATGACCACTGTAGGCTAGAAGAACTTTGTGACCCTGAAGATACCAATAGTTTTGTGACCCAGGAGACATCAAGAGCTTAGAAACATTTGAGAAAACCAGACACTTAGATGGAAAGCAAAAGCCCTCACTGAGCAAGGAGAACAATGTGTTTTTCACTGCCAGTAGAAGCTGTCTGTTGTGTGGCAAAGACAGCATTACTGCCTGATGGAAACACATTTCTGGTCTCACCATTATCTGAAGCTGAAGCATCAGGACATGAGGAGGTGATGGAGTTTCTGGATGATACCAGACTCCAAGCTGTTTAATCACTAAAGGAGAAGCCCTGGGCTCATTGAGAATCCTTGCTCTGTGGAAGTGGCAGCCAGAGGCAGCTCCAGACCAGGTCCCAGGCTCTAGTTTCTCATTGCTGCTTCCCACAGACTGTCTCAGGAGGAATGGGAGATTTGTAGCTTTACAAGGACAACTCCAGCATTGTGTAAGCATGATATTACAGCTCCAGAGAAAAAGGAGTGCTGGTGCTGACTGTAAGGTACCCTACACTTCGATCTGGGTCACCCTGCCTTACAAATCTGCTTGGGGTTTGTCAAGGGGTGTGGCATGGGGGAAAGAGCATCCTCTGGCCTGCTGCCTGCAATGCACAACTCATACACATGATGAAATGTGGGGATTGCTGTGTCACTCCCATCATCTCCATTATGATGACTCCAGAACTGTTATTGTTCATTTAGAAATGTGATCTCACTCTAGGTGAGATGCTGGGACTCATATGGTGACTCCCCTGCCAGCAAGCAGGCACTGACCAGGGGGACTCCTCCGTGCAGGTACAGGCACTTCCCTGCTTGGCAGGGTCTTTTGTGAGATGCTGAGCTCTAACATGGTGTTTCCATGTGTGTTGGGGCAGGTCCCTCTACATTAACCTGGTGGGACTCTGGGCGATCCTGGTCTGTGCCACACTGTGTGGGCTGGCCCTCTACTCCATCTACAAAGACTGTGACCCATGGATGAACAACCAGGTGTCAGCACTCGACCAGGTAAGGCCCCACATTTTGGGGAAGGTGATGGAAGGGTATCCTTCCTCTGCAGCCATAATAACCAGACAAAGGCAGTTCAAGAGTCAGGGGGGTGGAAATAGTGACATGCTGGCATCCTGTGCCAGGCTGACACCACAGTGTGAGGGAATCACCTGG
Source organism: Buphagus erythrorhynchus (assembly GCA_013400855.1). Classification (NCBI taxonomy): domain Eukaryota; kingdom Metazoa; phylum Chordata; class Aves; order Passeriformes; family Sturnidae; genus Buphagus; species Buphagus erythrorhynchus. Next base: position 5,770 of record VZTT01031128.1, on the reverse strand, counting down.
AGAAAGCAGCACACCCATCCTTGGCACTGTTCAGTCCCTGCATTCCCCAGCTATCCCGGAGCTGCAAGTCCCTCAGCACTTGGTAAGGTAGGCAGCAGGCAGAGCTGCAATGTGGACAGTGCTCAGTCCACCCATCTCTGCAAATATATGGGTTTTTCACCCAAAATGGGTTCAGGTGTGCCAGCATTGATGAAACTCATTTGAAGAGAAGTGAGGGGAAGAGAGCAGCAATGCCCTTGTTAGTGACTGTGGATCCTGATGAGCTGCTTTGTGTCATCCAACCTAAATTCCTCTGGGCTGCCTAAGGCAAAATTCTTTTCAGATTCAAAACATACTTGTGCCCAAAGCACACACTTGGAGGAAGGCTATCAGCAGGCAGTTCTTTGTTAGTGATGGTGAATCCTTCAGTCCTTTGCAGGAGAGAGGGCAGTCAAACTGTGCTGCAGAGAAACCACCTCACCACTGATGATGACCTCTCCCTAAAAAGACCTTGAGCAGCAGATTTACCTGAGGAACAAGAGTTCTGGCAGCCTACAGACTGGCCAGAATCAGGGCCCAAGGAAATCAAATNGACACAGGCCCATTACTAGACTGGGCAGGGAAAATAGTTACAGATAATGCTGGCAAGACAGGAAAAGAGCACTGAGAATGGAGCACCTGAGGCAGGACCACTTGATCTTTAAGGGTAGAATAAAATAAGAGCCAAGGTGGAAACTGGAAGGAAATTAAGTTGTTCTTGTCAGTGAAATTAATTTGGTAGAAACTGAAAGCAAGATACTAAAAATACCAGCTTGTCTGTGAAATGAAAAAAAGGTTCATAGGAAGAAGATCTTCAAATTCCTCTTTCTTTCCAGCACTCAGATCTTGCAAATGTCAAAAAATGGCACACAGTTTCCAATAAGGAAACTGATCTCAGGTACCAATATCTGAGGTTATTGGACTGTATATAAACCCCTTTTTGTGGAGTCAACAGTAGAAAAAGCATCTGTGGCACCCAGCCCCCCCAGGGGAGTGATGCACAGTACAGACTACCTGCTGCCCAGCCCTAGCTTCCTCCACAATTGTCACTGGAAACCAAGGTCCTGATGGCATGGCACCCCAGCTAGGTGGTCTCAACAGACTCTCTGTAGCTCTAGTGGACATTTTAGGATCGGTTTTCTCTGTAAAAAAATCAATAAATAGAGCAAGATAGGGCATTACAAATTAGAACAGCTGGACAGAATGCCATTGAGAAGGCTGTAAAAAAACAATACAGTGATAAAATGAGAAATTAGGGCAAGATGATAATACTTCTTACTCTGAATTTTTCAGCTAATGCCATACCTAGTGCTGGATATCCTGCGTGATTTTCCAGGAGTGCCAGGGCTTTTTGTGGCTAGTGCCTACAGTGGGACATTAAGGTAATTTAATAATCTGGGAACTACTATCTTTTTTTCCTCTTTTTTGTTGGAGCTGAAGTTGCATTTATACTATATCTTTTGTACTTATTTCTTTGTCTAGTCTAATTTCTAATTAGAGTAATTAGTCTAATTAGTCTAATGTCTAATTTCTGTTCTTTAAAAAATCGCTATGACCTCTTTGATGATGCAGCTTAAAAATCCATAGTTTCCAGTATTTGGGTCCTGGGACTCAAAGCTCTTTGGAGTTCCCTACTAACAATATGAGCTAGCCACATGTCATGTAAAACACTAACAAATCATACTCTGTGCTTTTAAAGCCCCTCTGCTATAGGCACTTTTGAGTATTATAGATGGGTGGTTGCACCAAATAGCTACAGTTGGGGAAATTTCCTATTGCTCATCTTTAATTTTCCAGTTTCAGACCTGCATAACTTCACTTTTCCTTACCCCTGGTCTTTAGAGACTTCTTTTCTAGAGTTCCTGGGCTTCCAGTTGTCTTAAATGAATCCCATGAAACAAAAATCACTGTATATTTGTACTGTAGGAGACAGATTGATACCCTTCGATCTCACACTGGGGAGTGTTTTGTTCAGCTTGCCCAAGGAGTATCTTTAAGAAACATTGTCTCTCTCAATGAAGGCTCTAAACAATAGCAAGCAGACAGAAATTAAGAAACTTACTAATGTGACACCAGAATTTTTAAAAAATTCTGAATACTTGTAGCTACACAAATAGATACAAATATTTGGAATAGCCAAAGTATTTGTTTCACATGCTGAAGAAAATCTGGTGGCTTGCAAGAGCAAGGTACAGGCAGACAGAAGATCACCTGGTTTGTGGCATAGGATGCACTTGGTTCCTCCAC
>VZTT01031126.1:9224-31920 GCA_013400855.1 Buphagus erythrorhynchus | reverse complement strand
GTACTTAAGAACTACAGTATTGCCAGCATAGTATTGCAAGTTTACTTACAGGCAAATATTGTTTTGAATCGTTTTTACTCTCTTCTGCAGCAGATTCAGTGAAATGAACAGCATGGCCATTTGAAACCTTGTGTATAATAGGGTTAGGATTCTGAAAAGGATTGGCTCCCAAGGAAGGCATAATGCGAACCTTTGCACAAAACCATATCTTGAATTCATCCTTTAAAAGAGGGGGAAAATGAGTTAGCTGAAAGAGCATTTAAATAGCATTTTACTACAACAGCTGTAGCAAAATCACAGATAATAGATTTACAGAGTATGTACACGGGNGAGTCCATGCACAATTACAGAACATATCTCCAAGTTAATATCAGCTACCTTAAGAATAAATTTATTTCCACAATTCTAAAAGCATATTTTTGCACTTGGGTCAGCACTTACATCTTACTTCAACAAATGTATCTTTGCTGAACAAGGGAGGGGATACCATGTTTCAGCTTACATGAACAAGGTATTTGTTCTGTAACTGTTGATGAAAACAGCATTCATGTGTTTGATTCTTAAAACTGAAAGATAGACTATTCACTTTGCCCACTGCAAACAGCTGTCAGTCTTCCCACAGAGGCAGCAAAGCTACACACAGGAGCACCGTTGTGCACTGCTGTAAAACACAGTCGTGTCTACACTGCAAGGCAAGGATTGGTGCATGCTAGCAAGCAGAGGGACTGTAAACGGCGAGAAGCACATCCCCCTGTACACTTACAGTTGTTCTCAGCAGAACCACCTCGCAGTCTTTAAGTGTAGTCCTTTTGCACGTTGCTTTCACACGCCACTGGGGCATCCAGTAGAGAAGGAGGAGGAGAAAGCCACCAGAACAGATCACTCCTACAGTAACTAGCACCAACTTCCAGCGACACAGATCGTAGCCATAAATCTCCTGCATGGGAGCAGAAACAAGTTATGATGATTCTCTTAATTACTGCAGCTCAGGATGCCAACATTAATTTTTCATAATGTGCAGTATTTAAAGCAAACAAAATTTCAAAGCCATTTCCTCTTTTTTCTTTTCTAGGGGAAGGAAAGATTTGAAACACTTAATACATGATGGAGTGGAAGCTAAAAGGAACACTTTTGCTTAGTCAGAAATATAAACATCAATAAAAGCCTGATAGGCAGATCATCCACACTCTGTAAAACATTTCATTGCAAGACTGTCTCCTCTCTGCACTGCTCCCTAAGGACTGAGGCTGCAACACAACCTGCCTTAACTCTCAGTGAATAACAAGATTTTTGACTGTGACACAGCACAAGTCAGCTGAACATTTAAGAGCAAAAGCATGCTTTTGTCAAATGCTGATTTATGACATAGCATTTGACTAGCAAGCACTCACAGTTTTGAATTACTACTGCAGGTTGAATTTTATACATTCTAAAAAAGCCGCTAAATATATCAAACATCACTTTTTAGTAGAGAATTTTGCTTATTTTGCCTGCCATTTAACAAGAAATGCTACTTTACAAACTCCAAGCCACACTCAAAGGTTCTGTAACTTGCACCAGTTAGAAAAATCCTTCTCCCATGAAAAAACCCTAAGTATTCAGTGTGCAAGCACCAACTTAACTTGATGACAGCCAGGAACAGAAAATAATTTAGTGATTTACTGGACACTGTATTACATTCCTGAGTTTCACATTACCTCATTAGATTATATTTCCTGCTGTAAAAGGGCAATGAAGTTTCCCATTGAGTCCCACCCATTGTTCATATTGACATGAACTTCTTAGAATTTTTCTTTACTTTTCATTACATAGTGTTAGAAATTGTTTAAACTCCTTTCCTAAGAAAAGGCTTTTCAAAAGTTTGTTTTGCCACCTTCTCTGATGACAAAAAGCAGAAATAAAGCCCATTCCTTCTTACCCCCAAAACACTATTTATTTTAGCAATAAAAATAGGAGAGTGAAAGACAGTGAGAGAAGTTAATGCTTCTTTTTAGGACAAAATAAAATTATTTCCTAAAAAAAAATAATTTTAGTGATCAGGCCATAAGCATCTCCTGTTCTAAGATGCATTTGCTTACTTTCTGTATTAGAGCTGTCTAGTGAAGAACTACTTTTCCTAGCAGTGTGCACAAGGACAGAACAAGAACTTTAATTCACAGAAATCTATCATTTTTTGAAACAAAAATCCCTCTATATACCAAATGTACTAGAAAAATCCCTATAAACCCCAAGTGAGCTAGAAACTGAAAGATTAGCTCCTAGTACTTTCCTGTCAAAGCTTACTGCTTTGAATCACAATATGAAGCCTTAACCTGCTTTAAAATACAACAAAAAATCTCCAGGACATGGAGGAAAGAAACACCAACTAACCAAAGAACAACACAATAATAGTAATAATAAAATAACCAAAACATAACCCACTTTGTTTCCATTTTCATGTGTAAGTAGAAATGTTAAGCACCAAAATGTGTTATCTCTTGGACTACTGACCATAACAAAAACCTTTTCTATCCCAAGACAGCTTTCTTAATACCAAAAAATATTGCGNTGTTTCTGTCATTGTATAAAAATAGATTAACAGAATTCATTACCATCTCATCTTCCTCTGCCTTATTGACATATTTCTTTTCTTCTTTCTCCATGTTTAGTATGATATGGAACTTCTCGACTTGAGATATGGAAGACCTTCAACAAGACAAGAATTAAAAACTAAAGCAACATTACTGATTTTATATCTAAGTTTTAGGTCATTTCAAGTTACTTTTGGTAAGTGCATACATAAAACACAACACTGACAAAATATTAATATCTTCAATCTGCACTATAACTAGTTTCTAGAAGTAACTATCCAAGGAGGTCTATAAAGCTTTATGATTGAACATTAGAGGAATACAAGTGAAATACTGTAGAAACACCAGGCTTAAGAGGGAGAAGAAGCTTGTACCAATTTAACTTGGCTACATTCTACATGCAGCAAGCAGTTTTTGGTACATTCTACAAGCTTCATGATGAAAATGTAAATTAATCCTGTAAAAAGAAAGCTTAAAAGCAGGTCAATACTACACATTTGTATCACTCTATATGTAATAGCTCCAATCAGATGCTTTCAGAAGTCAAGCTATCCTTACAGAAGAAAGGCACAGTACCCCTGGGATGTATCTCATCTGAGCAGAAGAATAAATACATGCTTAAAAACATTTAGTCCCCAGTTTACTATTTCTAAATCAAGACATGCGTTTTGGTCAGTCTTTCCCCTTCTTTCCAATTCCTCTATATTCAATTTGCATCATAATCTCTCACAGTTGCTAATCTTGAGAGGTGTTTTGAGGACAGATTATGATCACAATTTTCATAAATAAGAAAAGGCATAGAGAAAATATGGCACTGTCTACAGGATGAATGCAGTGCACACGGATCCATACTCCAAAAGGGGAGAGCTACAAACAAAGGCTAGAACATACTGTGAGGCTTATCAGAATTTTTCTCATCACATAAGCAAGTAAAATCATAAGTACCATATCAAAAAGCCAAATTTTTGAAATTAAAACTGCATCTAACCTTCATTTGGGCACCCCGTACATCTTAATTGTATACAATTTATAATTAATGCACAGGAACAAACAACTATCACAATTAAAATAACTAAATAGCCAGTGCTCACCTGCCAAGACAGAGATTAACTATAATTCTCTGCACTAACATAGTACAGCCTTCAATTTTATTTACTGCACATACATAAATCTCTCAGAAGACAGCACTTACTACCATAGCTCATAACGAGCCCTCAGGTATTAAGTCACAGCACAAGCAGCTACTCAAATTGTCCTTTTTCAGGCTGTTATTAATATTAGGTAGCACAGTAAGTACAATCACTACCAACTTCTTTGTCATTAACTCCCCAGCATTTTCACAAACCGAATCAACAGACTCCAAGGCAGCTCCTCTCAAACCCAGCCCCTGCATCCATGCACTTACATTCACCAGCAACGCCAGCTCCTAAGGGACCCTCCTCCCATCTCCTGCAGCTTTATCAACAGCATCACATCCACACGTGTTTTCTGCAACCTACCATCTCCTACCCGGTTAACCCAATAAATGAAGCAGGAACCCAACAGCAAAGGTTTATTTTGCTACCCAAAACTGGATGTCCTCAGAAATCTATTCCCACTGCTGAATAAGGTCCTAGTAGAAGAAACACACACTCAAAGGAGAAAATTGCATCACAGCACAGAGCTGAGTCTCAGGTGAGAAGAAGCTCAGTACTTCATAAATTGAGTGCTTGATACAGTTGGCATTTTGGAACGGAAAGAAGCTAATTTGGCAATAATCACCGCCTTTGATTGGAACATCAGCTCACACTTCCCTGGTTAAGCTGAAATTTTTCTATTGCTATATTATAATTTTACGGCAGATTTATTTGGAAATTAAGCCACACAAGTCATTAAAGTTCTAAACCACACTTTTGTTTAAATTGCCACCTTTCTTAACTAAGGAGCTTTCTGTCCTGGGAAAGATACAGATGATACATAAACCCAGTTAAAAATCTGTCCTAAATCTACACAGAACTGCTAAGAAAGCTCCTGGGGACAATATTTGAGTTAATCACATCAAACAACTTTATGTACACTATACAAATCACATTTTCAATCAAGAAGTCATGTAGCCAAAAAAAAGTTCTGCGTATTTACAGAATTATACTTCTAATAGAGTTCACAGCTCCAGGAAAGATTTATTAGGTTAATCATACTTGAACTAGTCTGCTCTTAAACAAACACATGCTTCCCTACTATAATGTACAGTAACATCAAAAAGGGTGCCTGCAGGCAACTCTCCAACCTTGATGGACATATCAAGCAAGAACTTGATACAGGAAAGCACCAGGCAGAAAAATAAATGCAAATAGCTTCCAGATCAATGGATCTCAACTGAGATTTCCATATGGCCAATATGCCAGCACAGGGACCTTATGGGACATCATGGCAGTATCAGAGAAGTGCAATTGCTTTCATTCAGGGTTGTTCCATTGCTGGGAAGGAACATCAAGTTGTAGGTCTGAAGAAGTATGAAAGGAAATCTCAGCACTAGCAATAATTCCTGTGATTCTGTAAGCTCTTTCAACAGCTGGGTAGAATCAGACAGGGAATACATCAGGAGAATTAGGAGGCTATTTCTGACTCACATCATTAGCTCCATCTGCATTATTTTATACAGACTCATTTACTGAACAACCTTTAACTAACACACATTCTCAATATGGCACATACTGCTGGTAATTTTCCATATTAAACTCCAATTCAAATCTCTAAATTTAAAAAGCATCATAGAGATATTTTCTTTGTTGGTGGGTCATGAAAATGAGTCCTATTCCACAACAAAGTACTGCACTCTTCCTCCTTTCATATCCCTTCTGGCACACCATCAGCTCAAGCACGTCATCAAGAGTTCAAATGGGTAAGTTCTTTGGTTTGTCTCCCACTGGCCTGCTGAAAGCTGGAGGTGAACACCACCACGTGGACTCCCCAGGGCTGCCTCCTTGGGTGACTTCAGTCTGCTGGGTCAGACTGAAAAAACCTTACCAATTCAGAAGAGACCTTAGCAATCTGCATTTGAGTTTTACTTACTTCCTTCTAGAATATGATGAGAAATTAAACATTTCACTACTTTAAACCCTTAATTAAAGATTAAAATATAATCCTTGGACTCTTCAGACCATGAGAGAGTATGACATTTTACTAGTACTCAAATTGAAATGAGGTGGAAATTCACTTGCAATAAGCAATATGAACATGGCAATATCCAAATATAATGTGCCTCTGATACACATTACAGGCTGCCACTCAGCCTCTCTCCAGCCCTGGAGTGAATATCCAGAGAAATCCTCTCCTCCTTTTAATAAATTGAAAATAGAAACCTTTTAAATAAAGAAGACTTATAACCAATGGGAAATGGTGAAAGTTACTATCACTCCACTCATAATTTTAACTTACTGATTTGCTACTGTATAGCTAAGAATATTCTAGAGTTAGAGTAGTAGGAAATATCAAAAAGGTCTGTAAAAGAAAATGCTGTTTACTGCTGAGATTAAGAGAATGAAAATCACTTGCAACATTTTGTAACAATGTAGGTATAAATTTAACAAATGGTCTAGACATCAGCTGAACAGTGTCTGAACCGTAAGTACTTTTAAGAGCATACATTTGAGTCACAAGCCTAAACAGTAAACCTGCAACTTTGCAAAACATAGTATATCAAAATTAAGTTGAGCAGCATTTCCAATTTGTTACTGTCCTCAATAGTGTGCAGCTATTGAGCAGGACAGCACCTGCAACTTCAGACTTAAGTTGGTACTAAGTTGGTAATATTTGGAGCTAAAATTAATCACAAATTGGATCACTGAAGAAATTACAGTAGCATACAGAGCTTAAAACTATATGCATCCCTCACAATGAAGGAAATGCTGCACTTTTTCTCAACTGCTACACCATTCCATATTTGTTCATCTATCCTGACCAAACGACCAGGATACCAAGCAATTGTATCAAAATATTTGTAAGTAACAAATATTTGTAGCAACAATATAAAAGGTGCAAGTGAACTCATGCAGTATTTATTAAGGAAACTGTTCTAACAGCACCAGAGCAATTCTCCATCAGTACACCTGAAGAGTTCTGCAAGCCACACTTTTGAAGGAATACTGGCTTACCTCAAGTCAGTTTTCTAACAGCCGGCACAATTAGTAAACAAACTACTTCAGTGCAAATTTTACCCTTAGTTTGATTTTTGGGGTGGGAAGCAAAGACAATTTTCCTTCTTTTGCCCTCAACATTTGTCCCAATTCCACAGTCCTTAAAAACTAAATAATACACACGTTGCTTCCATCTGTTTATTCTTCCAGTTTTTCAACATAAGTGGAAGTTTCATAGCTTCAAGAGAAAATTTTCAAAGTCTGGACAAATTACAGCTCCAAAAGAAGAAAGTTTTGATATCTCCTATAACAACTGGGTAATTTAAACCCCAGATTTCTCAGATTAAAATATAATTTTTAAAGCTGAAGTCTTTAATAAAATCCATGTATCGATAAACATAAAAAATCATCGAGTTATTACTTTTGCTTATGCTCTTATCATCTGTCTTAAATCTGCTTAAAATACATGAGTAAACTCGCACATTTGTATCTTAAACACTCCCTATTTTATTCTTTTCAGATTTTTGTAAAAAGTCCTGTGATAACTAATAGTTTCTCTTACCAACAAGCAGTCCAGCAGCTGTCCTCTGCACTTGCTTTTGTTACCATGAGTTAGTGAGGCAGCTCTTAATAACGGAGACCCTATCTACAAGGGAAGTCCTGACAAATGAACTATTTTGTCTAAAATCTAAAAAAAGTCTCCAAGGGCTTTTCAAACTGTTATCAAAAGATTAACATATCAAAGAAAATTTGGCACTGCTTGGAATGCCTTTTTTTTTTCCTCTTTCCTCCAGTGTGGCCGAACAATTGCAAGACTGTGGCCGGGCTGGCGCAGAGGCTGCACTTCCAGGCATCAGCAGCCCGGTCCAGCTCCTTCTATTCAAACAACAAATGCCTCCCCAGGAGCCTGCAGACACTCGCAGGGCTATGCACAAGCCCTGATACTATCTGCCCAGCTAAAAGCATCTATGCTCCTGACCAAACCCTTCCTTGTATTTACAGCGGTTGTGAGTGAAGACAACAACATTCATTTTGAGGAGCTAAAGGCAGCAGGTCAGAAATGCACACATTTCTCACTCTCAGCATTTTGCAGTTTATCACAGAACATAATGAAGCAATCACACACACCAGATCAGACGACCTTTAGAGACTGAGTGCTTCAAAGCTAAGAAAGTGAACCTCATCACCACCTGAGCATCACAGAAACAAGGTACTTTTCCGTATAAGACAAGGCTCAACCAGCTCTGCTTTGGTAAGAAGACAAAAGGCAAACCAAGAGATGTAGCAAGGCAGACAGAAAAAGCAAGAGACACACGAGAGAAGGCAAACTTCAAATTCACCTCTGTGTCAAGATTAATACGAGTAAATCTTCCTCAGCACCCTATGTAATCACTCTCAATAAATAAATCAAACAAAGTAAACTAATACAGGAAGAAAATTAAGAACAGAAAAAACCTGACTGACCTGCCCAGAAAACAATCAAACACAATTCCTATTCCTGACATGTGAGCTATTGCCCTACCAAGTGACTCCCCTGGCTCTCCTGTGTCCAAACAGGCTACTATAGGACTAAAACTCCTCTTTCAGAATTTATTTACAGCAAGTACATCCTCCACTATGAGCCACCGTACATCTCTGTTGTTAAAAACTAAGTTTCTACATAGCTCGATGTCATGAAAAGCCTTTCATATTTCTAATAAAAAACACCTTGAAAGTCATCATCTTCAACTGTATCCCGACTAGTTGCCAAAACGCAGGGAAAAAACATGGGTTTTTTTTGCAACTTGAAAGCCAAATATTATTTAGTCACTCAGAAATTCAAAATTTCTGCACTTTAGAGCCATACTTTAAACAGTTTACCCCAAGAAGAAATCAATCCTACAAGGGAACAGACTTTACAAAGGCAATGTTTACCACTAGGGCTTATTCTTGTTACAGTACCGTGAGATTCCCATACACTGAGATCAGTTACCAAACAGTCCATTTTTCCCAAACATTACAGTAGAAGTTTTTGAGATTCATGCAATGAGCCTAAAATGGAGGTAAAAGAATTGTTACACATACAAAAAACACCAGCTAATGCTCAATCTCTGCCATATTGGCAGTAATGAAATTAAAACAGAAGAAATATTCAAACTGGAAGAGCCGTAACAAGCCAGGAAGAGGAATTAATTGTACCTTCTAAGAAAATATTCCATCTGAAAATATATCCAGCTTCTTAGGAAAGATACAAACTCAGCCAGGTCAAGAGTTGACCATTAGCAGAAAAGGATGGCAGTTCATTTTCCTTGACACAATGAAATAAAAAGTTTCCTTGACACAAGGCTAAGAACATGTAAGGATCAGGGGAAAAAAAAGGTTATAAAATACTTAAAAACACATTCTTCTCAAAACATATTTCATAATATGTTGCACACGCTAAAAATCAATCACCAAAAAAGCAAATTTGGATACATTTCCAGCTTGCAAGGGATGGAATCAAAATTTCTGCCCACAGTGTCTTGGACATAAGTCCTGTATTTACTTTCCAGTCCTCCTCTTTAACCTAAGATATCCTACTTAAGCATTTATAAAAATAACGTATTATTTCCTAAAATTTCTCCACTGGCAGCTTCTGAAACAAGACAGGCAGAATCTGCAGCCACTGAGAATGAAAGGAGGACCATTTTAATACACTTGCAATTAAGAATCTTGAAATCTATTTAAAGAGTTATGAGAAAGTCCTGCTAACATGCACCTTATGATGTCTTGTCACCAAACAGTCAGTAATCAGGATTCATCATTAGTCTCTGTACCTCCTCAAAGGAAATAGTTTCTTAGTTGCTCTTTTTGGATTCTCAGTCTCCAAGGAGCTTCTGTACACAGGTATGCCTGCACTCTACATTTTTACTTCTCTAATTCTGCTTCACTGCTGCAGGTACCCAAACCACAGCCATGGTGTGTGCCAGATGGATTTTGCTACGCCCTGGACTTGGAAGGATCGGTGTCTGAGCAGCAGCACAATGCCAGAGACGTCTCATACCACCTGGCAAGCCTGACACCACATATGAGAGCCTCTTTGCCTGTCCCCAAAACATAAAACCCACGTCACTCAAAGACCACCCTGAAACTCAAGCAGATCCCTTTACAGGTGATACATGACTTAGCCAAAGGCCTGGGGCTATCACAATTTTGTGACAGTAAAAACCAAAAGGTTATGACTTTTACTTCAGTGTCCATTACCATAAGCTTACACACGTAATGCACTTGTAAAGCTTTCAGTATTATTTGAACATATCTGTATTTTTACAAGCATGTGGTTTACAAACACAAGAGATATTCCACTTGAGAGGCAGCCTCACCTTAAGAAATGCACCTTACAAAAATGGCAGCTGATGCAGTTTACAGCTCTCCAGTAACTTGCAGCTGAACCCTTAAATACGAAGTTATCCACATAATGTACAACAGATGCTCGGGTAAAACATACAAACTAAAATAACTATGGAAGAGCAAAAATCCTTCAACTGCATTTTGAAAGGAGTTAAGGTTATAATTTGTACTACAAACAAAGCTTAACACTTTAGTCAACTAACCAAGCTCTAACAATAAGAATGACATAATAGTTTAATGAATACATGGAAATTTTACAAGTACACGAGCTAAATTTTAACAAAGCCCTCCACTCAATACCTATTTTATCACTTCCCATCTTAGGCTTTCTGTTATAATACAAGCTTTTGTTTCTGTGTTTAGGCTTAAGGAAGACCATTGTATCCAACAATCACCAAACCAAAACTGTATTTACATTTGTAGAGTGTATTCTTTGTAAAGTATACTTTTTGCAGGCTGTAATAGCAATTGCAATGTTTATAGTAGAGTACAGTCTACATAAAGATAATTCTACATCTAACAATAAACTCAGTATGTCAATTCATCATGATAACGAAGTACTATATCCAACACTAGACTCAAAACTTACTTTCTACCTGGTCTTCAGATCGTTATTTTCAGACCACTTAGAAATTTGTTATTAATATAGCAGCAATGAAGAAGTTGAAGACATGTTGGAAGAGAATTTAGGAAAGCCCTTGGTCATCTCAAGGACAATTAAGTCAAGCATTTCACCACCTAGCCTTCCCAGCATCTCATTTATCTTACTTCAAGCAGCAGCTGTTCACATTAACAAAAATTTTAAACTGAAAAACCAAGCACCAAAAATCACAATCACCCAAAGCTTGTTCCCACTCTCAGGCTCACAGAAACAGAGTCTTTACCCATTTCCTTTCAAACTTCTGGATCTCTTACCTAACTACCATGAGGGAAAGAAGACCTGTCCCACAGTCAGGGAATCCAACAAAGCATACATTTATTTTGGATGCTTATTAGTTCTTTTGTCTCTTGGAAGAGTATACCAGACATTTGGGTTAGAATTCACAGACTATGTTTTGTTTGCTCTTGGAAGAGAAAGTCAAACTGTTCCAAATACCTTGGGTAAGGCATGGCGCCATTACACCCAGCTGAGTTCTCAATAGCTGAGCAGTGAGGCTGTTTCCAAAGAAACGTTCCTTTCTCACATGAGGCGTGAACTTTACTCAGCCCTTCTATGTGATTAAATAACCAAGACTATTATGGATAGATAATGGGGATGGCAAAGATGTCCCATCCCAGCACCAAGAGACCCGCAGCCATTCTAGTGAAGAACTGGGAGTCTGAAGACCCAGACCCAGCAACAATGGGTCCTTTCAAGGAAGCATTTCCCCTTAGGGGCTGTGCCAAGAGCCCAACCTTTCCTGTGTGGCTGCCGCCTTATTGTGCAATGTAGAGTATCTGCTTCCTGGGATATATTTGCTTTTGTAGTATGGATGCTCAATAAAAGGAGGTAATGACTTTTTTTCCTGTTCCTCTTAAATTCTTGGAAAATATTTTTGAGGTTAACATAAGAACATTTGAATCAAATTTCTCTTCATTTGCAAGGAGATCATTAAGCACAACTAGACTAATCACAAGAGATGAACTTTCCTCCAAAGTTTAGGCATTTAACTTTTGTTTCCTCAGAAGCACATACAGTGGGATATAGCTATGACTACAACAGTCACACTCATCAAAAGCAAGCAATTGGCTTTCACATCTTCCTTTCCCATCCTAATTATGACTTAGTACCTTTCACTGCTTTCAGCCAAGCATTCTCAGACAAAGCAGCAGTATTTCTTCAGTTTCCTGAAGTCAAAACATAAAATTTAGATATTCTAAAGTTCAACTACGTAACTACTAAAAGTACACAAGAGTATATTCCAGAATAACAGATATAGCACCAAATTGTACTAATTTCTAAAAATGTATTCTGTAAGAAAATCTATACATTAAAGCAAGGGTTTGTAATGTTTACTGAAAGCACGATTTTTAAAAATAGTCATAATAAATTGACACAAAGTCTGAAGTATGTGGCACATTGACTTAAGTTAGATCAGAAACATTTCAAGGAAAAAGCTTTTATGTGCAAACAACTTGTCAATCAATAGAAATACTGTGCGTGACAGAAACTGTTAAAACTAAATATCATATAGCAACACTAAATATTAATGTTTAAAAGAATTAAATTCAATTTAAGATATCCCATATGACAATTTATTTGTTTTGATCTCAAATTACAGTTACTGAAATAATTAACAGAAAACAAGTTCCATTCCAAGACTGAACTGCTGTACAGGACAATTTTTTATGCACAGGAATTTATAGGACGTGACAGCTTAGCTCCTGAAAATGATTAATTTACCTTCAGAACTACCATATGAGGCAAGATGAAAAAATCAAGGAGGAAAAGTTGCACTCTCTGTTTCCAAGAAAAGAAGTCTGACAAACACAAGAAGAGAACAGACCTACAGGACTGTAACATTTAACTCCATGCCTCCATGCCTGCAATGTAAGCCTTGGCCCACATCCATCTAGCTACTATGTCCCAGTCATTCAGAATAGTCCTACAAACCCAGAAGAGCTTCAGAGATTTAGTAAACAGCTGTACTTCAGAGAAGGACTTCTACAATCCATGAAATTAAATAAACTCCCCACATCCTACTACAATACATTTCATCATTGCCTTAAATAGCTCCGTTTAAATGACACTGTGCAGTGCTTCTGTGCCCCTTGGGAATAACTTCCACAGCATCAGCAGTGGGAGACATCTCCTGTATAACAGAAATAGACTGTAAAAATCTGACAAGGGATATCTCTTCAACTGCTGCAATCTTCTCAGTCCTAACGACCATCAGCAAAACGTCTTGAGTCTTGCTTCTCCCACAAGCAACAGCTTTTGCTTATCAGTCCATTTATAGTCAACTTTTATCCTGCACGCTTACCTTAAAGGAGAAATTGTGCCTTAACACATCTTGTCAGAGCAACATTTTTATCTCTGAAATATCTTTTTTCCTTTCTTGCCTAGCCTATAAAAAAAATTATAACAGTATTAAGAGGTGTAACTGTATCCATCTTCTCTGCTGTGAAGAGGAAAGTTTCCTTAAAAGCAAGACTGAAATGTTTCAAGTACGTGAATTGTATCAAGGAGCGCTTTTTCCTCAAGCATTGACCTCACTAACTGAAATATCACCACTGTCTAGCCAAATATTCAGAAGTAGCCTCTTCCCAGATAGCTCCAGTCCAGACGTTTGACCTGCTTTCCCCCTTCAGCCTTGCTTTTTCATAAATGTTGGGTGAAAACAGAGGTCAGCTTCCTAAAGCACCACTGAGGACTGTCAAAATTTCACTTATATTAAATGCTCAAGTAGCTTTAACTCCATACCTTTGTATCAGTGCCACAGAAGAACAGAAAGCTGGGTTGAAGGCTAATACAGCACCAAACAATGGGCCAGAAAGGTCAGATCAAACGTGCATTTCCCCTGCAGCCAAGGAGACAGCACAGAGACAGTCACATAATGATGCTCCCCAGTGCACAATCTCCAGTCCCGGGGACTTGTAGTTCAAGAGTTTCATGAGACAAATACCCTATCATCTTATTTATTACTAAGTGGATTTTTCCTGGAGTTTTTAAAACTATTTTGTGGCACATTTTAAGCTTGCCAACATCCTGCAAAGAATTCCTGAATTCACAGAGAAGGATTCATTTTGCCCTTATTCTGACCCTCAATCTATTAGCTTTATGAACGCGCACTTTGGTTTCTCCTTGGCTACAGCATTCAGAAAAGGAAACAGCTAAACAACTACTTAATCTTAATACAAGCAAAATAATCAAAAATGTTTTGAAAAAGACTGAAGCTCTGAACACTACCTTATTTCTATGGGACATTAAAAAAGGAATCAACTACCAGTTACTATGTTTTTACTATCTTTCAGGCTGATGTTATAGGTACCAAGCTCTTTTTCATAGCTGTATATACTACCACACTTTCAAAATTAAAAAATGCTAACCTAGCTAAAATCAAAAGCAGTATCCAAAGAACAAGGATGTTCTCTGATAGAGGGACACACAGATATAAAATACACTCTTCAGGAATCCAGCAAAGGTAAGATGGGAGGATAGAGCAAAACACTACATGGATGATTCACCATAAAATACTGCCTCACAGACTTAGCAAACTCAACTGTCTGGGTATAGCTCAATGTCTGCACTACCAAAATTTAGTCTCCAAAAAAGTGAGCTTTACAAAAGGTGAACTACTTCTATTAAACTAGGCCAACAAAAAGTATTTTCTGAGAGTGCACATCAAAATATTCTCAACCCAATACATTCTTCTGCTGACAGTACCTCATCATCCAGCACTACTGTCTTGACTATAAGGCTGCATGAGTTCTGCTACCACACCCATCAATGTTACATACAAGTGTTATCAGACTTCTGCTACATAGCCAATTCTGGCATTTATGATACTATTTCTTCACAGACATTTATGCCAGCAGAGGATGACAGCAAGCAGGAAACTGAGACTATGCATTTGCTCCAAATGCAAGATGCAAACTACACTAATTTAAAATACATTGCTCTGAAACCAGAGAAAAAGACTTCTATGACCTGCTCCAGCAATGGACTTACATGGAACAGCATCTCCAGCAGAGACAGCCACTATTTAACACACCAGGTAGTCACTACTGAAATGACCACGGGCTAAGAACTGGAGTTACAAACGCTACTAGCATACCAGTACCAGCTTAAGGCATAAAAATCCTCAATAATAGATGCTCAGAATGCAATTATGCCAACAGTCTCCCTATTGAAAAAACCTGTCTCGCTCTGGGGAAGGGATTTTGCTGGATAATGGAAAGAGTGGCAGAAGGAAGAGTGCTATGAGGACAACTCCATCTGCACACTACTGAGTAACAACTCTGTCAGGCTGACAATTCTCTAAGTTATTTTTCATTGTGCTCTCTCTATCCTACAAAAGGCATGCAATATGTGTGGTGAAATTTGTGTGTTCCTGTATTTTTGCCTGCTCGTTACTGAAGTTATTTCTGCTGTAGAAGACAAGTTCATAAAAAACCGCAAATTATATTGCTAACAAAAATTAAAAATTGTAGATGAACTAAGGAAAAGTAAGAAGTTAGGAGCACAAGTAGACTTTCAACCAACTTAGACTGCACAACAGCAGTTTTCCAAGTGCTTCAGTTCACTCAGACATTACATCTGCCTCTGCTCCAGACACATGTCCTTCACTACAGGTTGATCTCACCCAAGCAGTAGAAAGCCATCACAGCAGTACAACTGTAACACAGCAGAAGCTCTGTTTCATCCATATACTGTTGATTTAAAGTCTGGCTGTCCGAACTGGACTCAACACCATTATTCCTCACCACAACACAAGTCTTCAGTATTGCCAGTATTAAGGCTGCCTCTAGCAATAAAGCATGGCCATGATGCAGGAGCAGTAATGTCAGGACCCTCTCCCAAAGCACTATTTAAGGTTTGAGGTCCTCACCAAATGGACCAACTGAAGATAGAGTTAATCTAAAGAATGCGCTCTGCAAGACTGCACATTTGACAGCCCTTTTATGTTTCTGTTGGAATTACCAGTTGGTCTGAAAAGAACTTTTTGCTAGCTTGTCAGATCTGGAGTACTGCTCTAGTGACAGAAGCACCCTCAGCCAAAGACTGCTCAAGCCAGTGGAACAACCCTTTGAATTCACTGGGCTTTGGACCAAGCCTTCACAACTAAGTGACAACAGTAGATATGTTAAGAACCCTCGATGCCTCTAAGATAAAAATAGATCCCCTGTTTGAGAAACAGAGGTAAGAAAAATTATCCCTCAGCTCAGAGAAAAAAAAATCTCTAGCCAACAATAATAGGACTTCTCAGGAAATGAACCTGTACCCAAAAGTCGTACCGTTCAATAAATATTATTATGGGGTAAAGGTAAAGTCAGGTAAGTAATGCAACTTAACTGTACAATCTCCCCACTGGAGACCAACCATTATCCCTGTCATTGACCTTTCAGCTCCTGCTATCTACTGCTGCATTAAACGTAGCCTCCAGAAAATAAGCTCTTGCTATTGTTGATGTAAAACACCATAGCAGATCTTAAGGGCAGAGTTCATAAGGGTAACTGTACTTTTCTTCAATAATTTGGAGATATGATACAGCAGCGAAATGCATAGGATTAACTGAAGTGTTTTCACACATTCCAGTTATATTACAAATCAACTGCTGAACTAGAAGGATTAGCTGGATCCTTTGTTTTGCCATGCAATCTACTGCAGACAATCAAAGGCGATTTTAACAGCGCATAAAAATAATGATACATAAAATAGCATGGCTATTCTTGCAGTTGGACTTTCCACTTTGCAATGGGTCCATCCTCACTTAGGCTCCCTGTAGTGATGAATAAATATACCACAGTGTGGGAACTGCAAAGAGATCCTCAAAGCCAAAGGTGGACCTTTGTAATGGATGAGAAACATAACAGGATTGTCACCTGAATCTAAAGCAGTAATCTGAAAGCTACTAAGGCTACTAAAATGAATGGAAATTCATCAGTGCTCTGCTAGGCTTAACTCACACAGACGTTGCTAACATGCAGTACCTCTACCATGGAGGTTTAGAACATCCTGACAGCACAAGAAAATGCACTCCATTTGCAGAAGGCAGCGTCTAAGAGAAGAAAGTAATCCAGAACACCATATGTTTCCAAACCAATACAAGCACCACAGTTCTAACCATTCAAACCTGTACAAGGTCTAAACTCACATGATACAACCAAGAGACTGACAAAAAGAATCCTGTATATTTCTCCCTCGTTGGCTCAAACTTGACATCAACTAAATCTAGAATACTATGAAATTAGATGAAAAGGACATGAATAGTGAGTTTAGTCTATTCTCCAACCTAAACCATACACCATTCTTTCTACACACACAAACTTGTTCTTCATGGCCACAAGTAAAGACTTCTTGAAGTACTACTTTAACTGTGAGAAGTTAAAAACTTAATTGGTGTTTTCCGTGATGAAATTTAATCTTACTTCAACCTGCCCATCATGGCCACTGAAAATAGCATTTCCTTCTTACAAATCTTTTAAATACTTGAAATCCCTTACATTCCCCCTAAACTCCTCATCTCTTGCCAAAATAACTTGGATTTTCTTCCACATTTATGAAGTTGTTTCCTCGACCGCTGATCACTCGCATTTCTCTACTCTGAACTCCTTCCAAGTGGTCCAAATTCTTCTTGAATCTTGGCACCCAAAACAGATGCTGTCTGCACAGACTGTACATCAACAGCAAATAAAGCCAATGGATTTAAACTTTACGTCTGTCAGACAACAGTCCTGTTTAAACATCTCAGTAAGATATTTGCCTTTTCTGCAAAACAGCATGACACTGACTCATATTTAACTTGTGATCCAGCACACCCCCAGGTCCTTTTTCTAGTAGCTAACCAGCTATTCCTCACCCTGCATTTCTGCAGCTGGCAAATTCCTGCCTAAGTGCAGTACTCTGCATTTGTCCATATTGAATGTCATGCTATTTTTCAGGTTATTGTGAACTCTCATCATGTCCTCCAACACAGAGTCCCTGAGAATTTAATAAGCACATTTAACCAGCCAGTTGACTAATATTCTCATTAAAGGCAACCATACCTGGGACAGAATCCTTCAACATAGCTTCCGATTTTAATACTGAATTGTTAATTACAGTTCTCCAGATAGGATCACCTACCCCCAGATCATGCCTCCATTTACTTATGAGGCCATTAAAATGAGGAAAACCTTTTTAAATCAATCAATTAATTCAGGAGACTAAACCTACACTGTTTCTGCTATAGCCACTGAGCCTTCTGCTCTGCAGTAAAAAGGTATCAAGACTTCGGACACAATTACTTTTCCCACATATCAGTTCATGCTGCTGTATCTTCCAAGCACTTGAAAATAGCATGTTTGCTTATTAATCTCAACTGATGGAAAAAACTGAGACAAACTGAACTGTCAGACTGTAACTCTATTCCTCAGCTCTCTTCCTTTGTAACTGTCCAAAGACTCATCCTTTGCCAGTCTTCTAGTACTTCTGAGTAGGTCTAGATAATATTTTTGAGCTGTTTTGAGAATTGTACAGTGAAACTTATCAGGACCAGTTGACACAGAAACATCTAGTGGAAGTACGTTGTAGTGTAAAATACTATCTTGTCACAAATATTCGAAAGATTAAGCATCTGCATGACATCATGTGAAAGAAGACAAGCAAAATAGGCACCAAGTCCTTCAGATGTTCTGCACCTTCTGTAGACACATGAGCTCCCGATCAAATCAAGTGAGGCATTTCCCAATCTTCCTACTGCTACTAACATACTTTTTCAGGTAGCTGACTTTTATGTCTCTTGCTACTTGCCATTCCATCTGCACTGCAGCCTTTGTGATATCTGCCCCTACTAGTCTTTTACATATATTCTTCACAATGTGACTCAATTTCACACTCTACATACATTTTCTTCTTGCATCCCAAGTCAGTTAAGCTGCTCTTACTGTTTCTCAAAAGCCTTCTCATTACACTGTTCTACCATTTAAAAGAACCAGCTGTGATTTCACAGCCATTGCCATTTATCACCTTTCATTTTGACATCCTCTAGCTAGAATAAAATCTGAAGGAGTTGCCATTTTTGTTACTGCATGGACCCTCTAAACTGAAAATATCACTGCCATTATAACTCTGCTAAAGGTCAAAAAAGAAAGAGTTGGGTATTTTGATTTTGAAGGATGCTCTTTTAGTCTTAAATACCACATAAAAAATCTCAATCCAACTAAAAAGTAATGGACTTGCTACCAGTTCTACTACCACATCCTCTTCCAAAGAGCTGTTTTAAGATGAACAATGCAATGCCACAATTCTAATAAGGCAGAACCATTTTAAAAAGGGTAAAATTCTTTCAAATGAAAAACACACAATGAAAAAATGAAAATACAGAATGAATGCAAATGCAGCTAGTTCTGGTAAATTGAATACGATTACGAATGTGATTGCACCACTTCAGAGCAATCAGCAAGATTCCATGGCCAGGGAAACCCCTTCTCAATCCCAACCTGTGCACAGCACTCCATGAAGATGGCACAGAAATTATATATTTTAAAAAAAGAGCGGCAAGACACCGAACTTCAGCTTTTTGTGCAGATCACATCCATAACTCCTGAACAGAAACTGTGAATCACCCATCATTTTTTATTTAAGCCTGCTTTTCAGCTACCAAAAATTAAAGTTTACAGTCTTATTTCAATCAAAAATAAAGGTGTCAGACTTGGAGCTATAATACAGCCACAGTTTACTACAAAATTAACTTTTGTTCTCTGCTATGCAGATTATTTAACAAAGGAAGCAGCTTTTTTATGAATGAAAACTATTTTTAGCTGATTGTGTAACAGTGAAAGGGAAACATTTTAGCATTACTGTTATTTAAAACATTTTTTTCAATGTTTCATTGTGAAATCAGGATTTTTGAACTAGGATTTGTCTTGTATGAACTTTCTCATGCTAATCATAACCAGATCCAAGCACTAGTCAGAATGTTGAGAGTTTTTTTGCCACTGAAAGTCCACAAAACCTAGTAACCAGCACAACAACATGACTCCAGACCCAAAGCAGGTTTGACCATAGTAAATGTCAGGCTGTGGAGACCAGTAATCCCTGCACTTAAATACAGACTCTGTTCTCCAAGGCAATTCTTGCAGACATTCAAAAGATGACCCTGAACACAAATGGCAGAACCATTTATTTTCACATTACAGTGATAAGGTTTGGGCACTGAGTAAATTAAACCTAAGGAAACCCTTTTTTTTTCTAATTTCCAAAACTCAAGAGTTTCAGAAGATTTAACTAAAGGACTATGTTTCACAAGGCAATAAGGGAATGAAACATCTTCTCTCTATGCCAGATACCATCAGGTTTTGTCCTGGGGTGACTTTATGATGCTGTATGGTCTGCCTACCACACAGACATTAAATAAGGAAGGTGTTATAACCATGCTCCCTGGTCTGCAGTTAAAGATGCTTGAGCACAGCACTCAACAGAGACATTTATCACAACAGAAGTAATAATTTCTACAACAGACCCTGGACAAGCTAAGTCAAAGTAGTCCCCTGCTGCAGGTTTCTGCTGTTTACAGAAATAAAGCAAACGCTATCTGAAAGTTTCCAGAAAAAGGAACAAGGGTGCAATGGTCAAAATGCTTGATGAAAACCTGACCTTTCCATGTCAGCTCCCAGTTCTACTACTGATTTCCTCTATGACCTGGACACTCCACCTGGACCTGGCTTTAACAATAAAAAGGTATTTTACTTCCACAGAAGAAATGGAATTTGTCTTGATCCCACAGAAAATCAATGTCGTGTTGGCTGTTCTACACTCCACAGAGAAAACAGTAGGATAGTACCTCCTCAAGGCAAATGGGAAAAAATAAACTGAGCGTTCCATGTTAATACAGAAATTTATTTCCTTTTTTTTTAATAATTCATTAGGAACACAGTGAAATAGCAGTCTGATACACCATGCCTGTCACATGGCACAGTAGCAGAACAGGACTGAATCACAAAGTTTCTCAATCACTCAGACATCATGATGCAACTTCCCTTCCTGCTAGGCAGCCCCCACACTCCCTTGCAGGCACTGAGATCTTCCTGACCAGGCAGCTGGGACCTTTCACCCCTCTCTCTCCAGGTTAGGGATGAATTAGTGCCTACCAATGCCATGAGGTACTCCACAGACTAGAAAGAAACAAAAAAGAAATACAGCAACAGATGCCTGATCCTAGAAGACAACTAACAAAAAATTTAAGTGGGGAGAGTAAAATGAACTGAAAGTCTAGACAGTACTTCAGGAAGATACCAAGCACAGCTTGGAACAGCCCCACTGCTCTTGGGAGGCATTTGGGAAGGCAGAAGCTGCTGTCCAGCAGCTCTGCTGGGGTCTGCAGAACTGCTCAGATCCCTTTCACTGCTTACACCTCCTCGTGTCACAGACAGTAAGCCTTGGCCAATACCAAACTTAACAAAAAGATGTCTCTTACTTATTTTCTGAAGCACTTTAAAAACTGATAACTTTGGAGCCCATCAGTTTTTTGTAGCTGACCTAGGTGCTCACACTGGAACACTCGATGTAGCCAGAAGCCAGTGTTCTTTCCCACAAGTGACTACACCAACAATAGATGACATTTTTGTTTCACTAAGTCATGTTAATGATACGCTTCTTAGAAGTCAGGAAAGTTAGATCAGTACCAATAAATTTCCAAGTCAACCGTACAGTTCAAAGTTTACACAGTGTATTTTCTTTAAACTTTGTGAAACTGTACTTGTAATTAGCCAACAAAAAAAAAAGCAGCTAACAAAAGCAGCAGTACATAGCCATCAGTGTTGTGCCAAATACCAAGACAAACATTTCCTCGGTAGATGTGTAATAAAGATACACTGCTGTCACTCATGACACTGATACATGGACATTAAGTTTATGAGGACCACACTTACATCATAGAGTAAATATAAATAACTCCAAAAAAGCTGTTTCTCACAAGATCAAGAAAATCAATATTCTACAAGATGTAACAGTGTTGTACAAAATTTTAAAAATATGTAAAAGTAGCAATGCTTTCAAACATGATGGAACTGATGGCTGAAAAATATTGCTAACCTGTCTGAAGAGCCAGTGTGTGGACAATTCTCATACATACAACAGCTGAGTCACCTACAACAAAAAAAAACCCAGTCAGAGTAATGAATTGGCTAAATGAAACATAATCTTGATTGCCTTTGCTAAGAAAACACCATACAATTCTAGTGAGTGCATACTGCAAAGAAAACACATTAACGAGTTCTAACTCAGTAACCTCAGAAAAGGAAGCAGTCAGACAGCCTGGCCAGACAACTATCAGCACTCATGTTAGAACAGTTTAGTTAACCATCTCCCACTGCTGGAGGCTATGCTATCTCAGCTTCTTGAAGGGCTCCAAAATCCTCTTCCAATTACAGCACCTGCAGGGATACACTGAACCCAGCAGGCAAGCCAGAGCACTGATGGTAGCAGCAAGCTTTCAGAGCCAGTACTGTAGATACTCAAGTTCTTCACCTTAAGTATCAATTCTGTTAAGGTTCTCAGTGTTTAATTCACTTAGTAGCTGTTTATCCCTGAACAGGCATAAACAGGCCTCCTGTTAGGGATGACGCAGTGTTTGTCAAAGGTGTTCGCAGTGCGAGATCCCCGTCTCTATAGCTCAGCTGATAGAAAAGTGCTCTATAATCTTTGTCAGCAGCAGGAGAATGCACTGACTCATGTGCTGAAAAAAGGATGAGACGCACTGAGTCCTCATCTTGGGCTGCGAAAGTTTCTCTTTGGTACACGATCCCCAGCATTCCCCACCGACCCCGCCACTGCAGAACACGCTGACGTGTGCCCAGGCAGCGGAACGCGCGGTGTTCGGTATACCGGGACGGCCGGCAGAACTGGGGGCCGGGCTGAGAGAACGAAGGAAGCGGCACGGGAGAGCTGCCCGAGCTGCCGAGGGGGCCCCGATAGCCCCGGGTGGCCCCTGGGCAGCGCGGGGGGGCGGCCTGACCGCC
>VZTT01031125.1:0-12267 GCA_013400855.1 Buphagus erythrorhynchus | reverse complement strand
CCTTTATAGGGAATGAAATATGTGTATATGGAAAATCATATTTTGGAAATTAAATATGACTGAACAAATATTCAGAACTCTTACCTATTTCTTAAATATATTTAGTACACAAATATTGAGCCATATAACTTTGTTCAATCCTTGCAGTTTTCCTGCAAGTTTACAGTTTCTGTCTTGCATACTATTACTTCAAATGTCTCAACACTTCTTATACTGTCCAGCAAAGCATCACCACACCATACAGGCAAATTTATTCATTTACTGAAAGCAATTAATTTCATGTTTAAGAAACAGTTCCTTATCAGAGAAATGTTTCCCATTCACTGCAACGCTGAATTTCAAAGTCACCAAAATATAGAAACAAAACTGTCTCCACTTTGGAGATTCTTCTTATCACATCAGTGTGAGCTTAATCCCATTCCCATTCATGGAAAAAAAAAAAACTTCCTTTGACTTCAAAGGTGAAAACAAGCCATTTATGAATTTCTACAGAGCTGACACCTTTTTCCATACAGTTCAAATATCTCTGCCTATCCAAGAGGCCAAGGTTTTGTTCCATTCCGCTCAGTGATTGGAATTCTACTTACAAGTTTTATCTTTGTATCAAAGGTATTTCTGCTGCAGCTGGCTCTGCAAGTGAGGTGTTTCACTATCTGTTTGCAGGCTTCAGTCTTCCCAGAACCACTTTCTCCACTGCAAGATGACAGGCAAGGAAGAGAGGGAGGAATCATTGTTAGTTTCACAATTGAAATGTTATTTATATTCTCTGCTAGCTTTGTTTGAATGGATTTAAGGTACCTCCATCAAACTTTCATTTCAAATAACAGAAGGTTTACAGATGACAAATAAAGAACAGAACATAGGAGACTGACTGACTGACTACGTATGTGAAGGCTGTCAGAGCTGTCAAGATACATTGTCTTGTACCACAGGTCAAACCAATCAAACCTAATGCTTCCAGGCCTTTTTTGAAGGTATTTATAGCACAGATTTTATGTTTTCCTTTATCTTTTGTCCGGCAAAGGAGCTCACTAATCCTGCCTGGTTCTCTTTGCATATGGGGAAATTACTATTGTGGTAATTATGGGGAATCAGAAGAAATGGAAAGTGAAGAATAAAATAGGAAGAATAGAAAGCAAATACAAAAGGAACAGGAAGGAAAAGAAAAAAGCTGATTGGTTTTACAACCTGCCCAGTTCCTGCAATACACTCTGACTTTAGTGATTCTGTCTAGATCACTGTGATTTCTTGTTTGTGATGTGGAATAAATATTCAAAAGAATGAGAATTTCTGACAGGGGAAATGACCAAAGTAAATAAGATAAAAGGGAATAGAATGACGAAGGTGGAAAGAAATAACGGAAAAGTGGTGGGATGGAGGAAGGAAGCAAAATCAATGGTGCACCTTAAGCATGGATAAGGAAGGAAAAGGAAAGAAGAGACAGAAAGGAAAAAGTTAGTGAAGCCTGATTAAGAAATTCATGCAAGAATTTCTTCCTTGAATTATAAAACATTTTCTTTACAGACAAGAGAACCAGATAAAATGTAATTTGATGCTCCTCCTCCATTTATTCACTTGACCAAATTTAAAGGGCTGTTTCTACAACAGCCAATCAGATTTTTCACAAGTACAATGGATGTGATGGCTGATCAGTCTGTTTCCTGTGTATTTTAGTTTCTGAAGATGAGAAGGAAGCAAAATATATTATCTGTCTGGACATTGCTTTATATATTCAAATATTGCTTCAAAGGAAAAATCAATTATAAAGGAAGAAACACAACAGGGAAGGACAAATAAGAGCTTCATACTTTGATAGCAATGCACCATTTAATCTCATTCAACTCTCATGGAACATACATGCACCTTTGGTGAATATCTTATTTTTTGCCTTGTAAACTTTAGTCTTAACATGACAAGACAAATCTTGTCATTACTATATGTGATGTGTCAGACTGCTTTTATCTATGTTGTCTATGTTTCTTTAACAAGGTGGAGACTAACACTGGATTTCAAACTCCTATTGGCATCAGCAGGAGGTTCATGGTCCAAGACTGCAATGGTTTGCAACCTGGCTACATGGTGATGTATCTGATGAAAGTCAGCCATAGGTCCTGAGGGAGCTGGAACATGAAGTTATTAAGCCACTTCATAATTTTTGAAAAATTGTGGCAGTCAGGTGAAGTCCCTGTTGTCTAGAAAAAGGCAAATATTAACATCCATATTTAAAAAGACGAAAGCAGAAGACACAGGGAACTACAGATCAGTCAGTCTGTATTCTATGCCAGGGCTACAGCATTGGTGGAAAGGGGCAGAGCAACTCACTTTGTCTACCTGAACTTATGTAAAGTGTTTGAGACTGCCCTGCACAACATCCTTGTCTCTAAATTGCAGAGACATGGGTCTGATGGATGGACCCTTTGGTGGATAAAGAATTGACTGGATCACCACACACAAAGAGTGGTGCTCCGTATCTCAATGTCCCTTTGGAGACCAGAGATGAGTGGTGTCCTCAGGGTCAGAACTGGGGCTGATACTGTTAAACACCTTTGTCAGTAACACAGACAGTAGAATCGAGTGCACCCTGATCAAGCTTGTTGATGACACCAAGCTCTGGGGTGACACCTCATGCTGGAGGGAAGGGATGCCATCCAGAGACCTTAACGTGCTTGAGAGGAGGGCTGATGCAAACCTCATGAAATTCAACAAACTGAAGGGCAAGGTCCTGTATCTGGGTGATGGACACCTACAGAGTGTGGGCAGAGAAGTGACTGAGAGCAGCCCTGAGTAGAAAGACTTGGGAGTGATGGTCAAAGAAGTGGGATGTGATGGTCATGGGCCAGCAGTGTGTGCTGACAGACCAGAAAGTCAAGTGACTCCTGGGCTATGCCCAAAGCAGCATAGCCAGCTGGTTAAAGGAGGCAATTGTCCCCCTCTACTCCACTCTCGTGAGCACTGCATCCAGCTCTATGTCCCCAACGTAAGAACAACATCGAATTGTTGGAGCAAGTCCAGGGGATCATCAGAAAGTTGGTAAGAGGACTGGAGCACCTCCCCCATGGAGACAGGCTGATAAAGTTGTGGCTGTTCAGCCTGGAGAAGAGAAAGTTGTGTGGAGACCTCATGGCAACCTTCCAGCATTCTGAAGGGGGCCTATAGAGAAGCCAAAGTGGGACTCTTAGTCAGCAATTGTAGTGACAGGACAAGGAATAATGGTACAAACTGAAAGAGGGGAAATTTAGGTGAGATGTTAGGAAGAAATCTTTTACTGTGAGAGTGGTAAGACACTGGAACAGGTTGCCCAGAGAGGCTGTAGATTCCCCATCCCTGGAGGTGCTCAAGGCCAGGCTGGATAAGGCCTTGAGAAACCTGGTTTAGGGGGAGGTATCCCTGCCCATAGCAGCAGTGTTTGGGATTAGATGAACTTTAAGGTCAATACCAACTCTTCACATTCTATGACTCTATGTTACGTGAAGATCTCAACTAATAGGTCACAAAGCCATGTTTCAACTAGTTCTAAGAGGAAAAGAAATTGTGTAATGCCAAGATGGTCACTGTCACAACTAATATGAAATTTTCAACTCTCCAGAAATGACAAGGTTCACCCTAAGTGGACTATCCTTTGATCAGGTTTTCAGCTTCTGATTTTTTTACAGAGTTCAAAAAGTCAGATGGTACTTCACACCACCCTACAAAATATGCATGTCTGCCTTCTTATGATGACTTCACCCTCCAAACACTAGTTGTACCATGCTGTCTCTGCTTTTAAGATCCAGCATTAGCCTTCTGCCCCTATAATGGCAATCTCCAAATTCCATGTTTCTTTGTCTGTTGTCACTAACAGAAATAGAGAAAATTTGAAACAGGAATTAGTCCTTTCATATTCCTCCCTTACAGACATTTCAGTCTTGCAAATTACAGATCTTAGACCTGTGTTATCCAGAAAGTCATTGAGCTCATATATAAATCATAGATTTATATGCACAGATATATTATTTATAGCACAGATATAAATCACAGCTCCCCTCTTACTGCCCACTCACATTGGCCAGTTCACTGGCAACTGTGTGTCATAATGATGAAATCGTTTTGTCCCTCTACAACATATTAATCCAAAATCACAGCTGCAACCTGCAATCACTATACCACAGGTTACCAAAAAGATTAGCAACAGTGGCTCTTCAGTTGTTTCAGCTGTTAAGGAATGTCTCTGAAATTAAAACATCTCTGATGTTTAGTACAGTCACTCACAGATACAGTTATTATGCTACTGAACAGCAGCGTTCATTTATGTTTGATAGTCAGATCTAATTCATAGTTTGTAAGAGCCCACAGCTTATCCAAAGTGTACTGCCCTCTATATCCAGCAGATAAATATGTGTATCATTCTGAGAGCTATATAAGACCTGATATTTAACAAACTGTTGTAGCATTTTATTGTTTGTTCAGGCCCAACCTAATCTGCCTGAAACAGCCTCTTCAACATAAAGTTTTTCCTGGACTCAAAAATCTTTCTCACAACTGGAGAAACTGAGGGTGGGGAGAAGGAAGGCTAAAATAACAGTTAATATGCCTTTGATTGTTTTCAAGAACTACAAAGCAGGTATGCAACTTAAAATTAAAACCAAAAAAATACCTTCTTAAACAAAGGAACTGGAGGGTTCACCCTGAGTTTCCCCCCTTAAGCATTAGTTTGCTTCAGTATAATATAAAGCTATGTTTGTTTTTCACTGCAAGACGAATGTGGCCCAGGTAACACAGGACCATGCAACCAAAGACAAAGTGGACAGTTTCTGTCCATTCTTGAATATTTCTTCAAGATTTGTGTTTTCTGAATATTGCAGTGAAATAGCTGCAAAGATTTGACATGCTTGGCTCAACTGTTAATTTTACAGTCCTGCCACAGGAGCTTTATGATCAAAGTGGTTGCCAGATTACCGTTCAGTGCTTCAAAAATCACCAGAATGTAGTTGCTGAAAGAGAGACACAACTTAATTTTTCTGTACATTTCAATGGGTTATATTCACTTCTATATTCTGTGAAATCCAGATTGAACCACCAAGAAAGAAATGATGTTAGAAAAAGTTTTAACTGCTGATATTTAATTGCAAATATTCCATTTCTTGGAATATTTGAGAAAATTTAACAATGAAAAAATAATTTGGTACCTTGTACAAAATCCATTTCATTTTAGGTCGAGTAAAATTTTTTGCAATGTCACCATTGTCTGCAATATTTTTGCTCTAGCAATTTAACGCTGCTTAGAGAATAATTCCAGTTTTCTCTTTTAAATAATTGTTGCATCACTATATTTTTCAAAATATTATTTACAATATGAATGTTGGTTTCTTAGAACTTTTGTTTGAACTGCCTTATCAAGGTGAAGGTTAAGTTAACATCAAAGCAAAATAGCATTCTTCTGCACTTATATTTACTTAGAAGGCATTATGGAACAGACAAAGGTGGCTTATTTCACTGATAAAAAAAGGTAAAATTAGAAACAGTGTATTCCAAAGGAAAGGAAAATGAATGGAAAATCTGAAATCATATGCTCACATAGGGCTTTAGGCAAGTCCATGAAGTTTTCTCACTTTATTTTTTTCTTCCAACTTTTCTTTATAGCTACCTGATGGAGGGCGTGTTTCCTACCATTACTTTATAATTTTTTTAAATAAAACCTTAATTACAGCTCAAATCTTTCTATCTTCAAATACTATGAATAATTAAAAAATAAGTTATGTTTTGAAATTTAAAAAAAAATTAAAATCTAAATTTGTAAGGAAAAAGACCAATTGAAATTGTGAAAATACAAAGTCACGTGAAGCAAAGAACATGAGACACGATGCACCCAGGGGAACTAATGAAGCTACATCTGTCAATTCCATGGCATTTGGGCTATCATCCAGCTCTTTTGCTTTTTTGTGCTGTCTGGCAGGGCTGCTGGTGGCCCTCAGGCTGGAGAGCTCTGTGGTGAGCCTGTGCTTGCTGGACATCCACATGAGCTGCCTGGCTGTGAAGAGCTGGGGCTGGAGTTCCACCTGCCCTTGTCGTGACTCCCCAGACCACAAAGCCTGTGTGAGCACCCAGCTCTGAGGCCACCACTGCTGCTTTGAACCCACTGGGTTCAAAAGTTACTGCCTGGAGGGGGACTTAGAGACAGACAGAACCATCATATGGCAGTAGTTAATCAAGGAAGCCCAGGTAAAAGAGTCAGAAAACAGCCAACCCAGGCAATCTTTAAGAATTACTTTCTGCAAGTACAGAGAAGTACTTGCTAACCTCCAGTTTCTGCATATTAGGCGTGTTTGTCTATACCTTTATGATTTCAGAACACTGGATCATTATTGGATCGTTACTGTTTGGTAAGCAACAATCCCATTATTAAGAAATTCTATAAATCATTTAGGGAAAATATGACAAAATACAAAACATGTAAGGAGCAATATAACCTGTCATTTCAGGTGACATAAATGACAGGGTTTTATTTTTTGCGCTTCATTTTCAATTCTGACCAAAGGTACCACACTCAGAAGTGCAGGAATACTTAACAAGAAATACTTTACTCATGCAGTACTTGAACTATAATCAGAAATGACAGAATGTGTTCATATAAGATTTCCACCAGATTTAAAGGAAGAGAGGTGTGCTGTTCTGCATGAACTTTTGAAACCAAGCTCTTATTGTACTACAGTGAGCATTACTACTCCAAATTCCCATTAATATAGTAAGATATATCCAGGGAAGTCTGACTAAGTTCGCACACTTTTGGGGGTCAGAATAATTTATTTCTTCTACATTTTCAGAGTATGTGAGACACTGACTCTTGCTCCCAGTGACTGAGGTTTCTAGATTTGAAACAAATACGTGCAAGCAAAACGGTTAAATACAAAAGAATGAGTTTTATATTATCAGTAATATTGTCTGTAACTGATTAATCTTTCATGTTAGTTGGAAATTATATTTCTAAAATTAACCTATATTGGGCAGTGTATTTCTAAACAATGTTTTAATACTAATCTGTAACTGTAGTGCAGCAGCCCATTGCATTTAAAATACATAGAATTATACTTTCAAAAATTAAATGTTAAATTAAACAGAATGCTTTCGGTGATACTAAACTGAGGAAATCCAAAGCTTTCAATGCATTCCACCGTAAAACACAAGGACTTCTCTGCACTCCAGATTATTTGGCTTAAAAATGTGATTTGTATCACAATGGTATCATTGGATATTGGCACTCCTGGCTATTAACAAGCTAGACCATTTCATTTTATGTATTCATTATGACTTTTTGACTCACAAAATTAGCCATCAGCATGCCATAAATCTTTGGTTTGATTTACTAAGAATCCTTAGCTTTTAACAGGACTATATTTAGGCTCCCTAGACAGCTCTTTACTTATCTTGTCAGTGCTTAATGTATTTTCGTCTCCTGGAAAGCAGGAGCAAAATGCAGTCAGAAGGAAGCTAATTATGAAAATCCACCTACTGGCTATGTATAACTAATAACATTATTTTATTCTGTAACTTCCATTAGAAGTTTATATGAAGACAGCTGATGGTGTTAAGCATACATGAGTAAAGCTGGCTTGCTACAAACTGAAAATAATTGTGAATAACTGATTTTAAGTTCTTTAGTGATTTGGCCAAATGCTTTCCTGTTATAAAATGCTCTATTTCAGTGAGTGAACTTTTGATCTGATGTGAAATGACTGGGGAAAAGTGTTGTAAAATGGTAACAAATTTTGCCACACATCAAGTCCTGTGTCCACTTATGGTCTCCTCACTTCAAGAAAGTACATTCAATGCTGAGTCCAGAGAAGGGCAACGGAGCTGGTCAAGGGCTTGGAGCACAAGTCCTATGAATAATGGCTGAGGGAGCTGGGGGTGTTTAGCCTGGAGAAAAGGAGGCTCAGAGGAGATCTGAGTGCTCTCTACAACTGCCTGAAAGGAGGCTGCAGCCAGGTGGGGATTGGCATCTTCTCCCAGACAACCAGCGACAAAACAAGAGGAAATGGCCTCAAGCTGCATCAGGAGAGGTTTATGTTGGACATCAGGAGGGATTTCTTCTCAGGAAGGGTGATTAGACACTGGAATGGGCTGCTCAGTGAGGCAGTGGAGTCACCATCTCTGGAGGAGTTCAAGAAATGACAGGACATGGCGCTCAGTGCCATGGTCTAGTTGAAAAGGTGCTGTTCAGTCAAAGGTTGGACTTGATGACCTCAAAGGTCTTTTACAATCTCATTGATTCTTTAATCCCATGGAGGATATTAAGATTAAAGATTCAGAAGAAATGAAAGTAAGTGTGAAAAGACAGAAAAGTGATAAGACTGAGCAACAAATTTCTTTGAGTACATCAAATTCTCCAGACTCACTGCTTTCAGAGAGTTTGAGAAAAGAAGGATTAATAGATTTAGGGATTTAAAAATTCCAACTGAATGCCAAATTTCACCATTATAAAACCATTTTTCACAGATTACCAATACATTTACTCACAACCCTGGAGTTATTTATCATTAAAAAAACACTGTGAATAAATGTTAAAGGCTAAATTCCGTTTTAAAGTCCATTTTGAGCTTGGAGAGCTAAAGAACAAATTCATGGTCACACAAGCACATGAGGCCAAGTGCAAGCACCAATACAGGCGCCTCACCACAGAGGTTTATAATTTAGTCAAGGACTTATCATTTTTATTGTCAATAGATTCTATTTCTAATCCTGATGCATGTAATATTAGCAAACACACACAGCAGTTTTGAATTCTTTACCATTAACTCTTGTTCCTAATTAGATGCAGCTACATGGAGTGGCAATTGCCCAAGAGAATTTATGAACTTGAGATGTAATTAAACCTTTTTCATTTCTATTTTGCTCTAATGTATGATACAGAGATCAGTACACAGAAAAAAATCAGTTAGAGAAAAAAATAAAATGGAAATCTCAACTGCTGAGGCCCAAGGGAAATGGCTGAAAGGCAGGAGGTACAAATTAATTAATAGAAAGATAAATTTTCACCTGAGGATAAAGCACTGGGGACGCTGCTCCTGGAATAGCATGTGGTAAGCTCTTTCAGCACAGGAAAATATATGTGGGGGAAGTGAGGAACACAGTTTTCCAGAGTTACTTAAATAAAGCTGGGTGACCTGAAAAATTGTAGAAAATTAAAAGGATAAATACATTTCAAAACAATTATGTTTCACCCCCTTAATCTTGGGTCTTTTGAAAAGTTTTCTAAGCATTATGAACAGAATCTCGCTATGTATAGAAGTGACACCTTTACAACAGCCATGAAGATCTTAATTACAGAAAATAGAGCTTTAAACACAGAAGGTCTAATTAAGATACAAAGTGAAACATAACTAGAAGACTTAACAGTACTGGTTTGTGCATTAAGTAAAACAAAACCTAGTAAGCTACTTTTAAATACCTTACATTTATAGTTTTTCAATGTCTTGACTCGAAAATTTCCAAAATGAAATATGAACATCCCATGAAAAGTTAAAATTGAAATCAAAGGAATAGGTTATAAACTAGCAGTCTCCCACAAATACTCTCTCTGCAATATAGAATAGCTCCTGACACACATAGATGGCAACATATACTATCCTTGAAGCCTGAGTAAATCAAATTATCTGTTAGAGAAACCACTTTTTTTTTTTTTTTTTCTGAGGGTATTCTGATGTATCACCCCTTTTTGTCCCATGCCTGTCCTATTTATTTAGATATTAAACTATTCAATCCTGGAGTAACTACAACACTGTAGCTGAATGAATCCTCCAAGATATGTTTTTTGTCTGACAGCCCTCAGTCAGAATTTAGGGGCTACAAGACCAAAAAAAAAAAAAAAAAGATTAAATCCACACCAATTCTCCAGGAATAATTTCAGAATGTCACAAAGAAAAACCTTCACACAAGTATACTCAATGAAAAATGTTGCAAGTTTACATTTTTCTAACACGAACTTCAAGAATATATTTATCCTAATTGGGCACATGTAAATTCTGGAGGAATGTAACAAAGCAGCATGACCACAACTCAAGCACTTCTACAGTCACTAAGACACCTTCAAAGTTGTACTTGCATGTTCCTTGTATAATGCTATTATAATGTGTAGTTGTGCAGTGTATTTCCATGTAAAAATGCAATAATATTATGATCTAGCAATTGCATTGAATTTTATAAGAAGCAAAGTACATCAGTGTCCATTAATGTGTGATACTTTATGTCATCTCAGAGTGAATAATTGCTTATAAAGTATTTATTTTAGTAGTATTCTATTGGAACAAAGTGTGGGCTGTCAGTACACAATAATAAAATTGTTTGTCGAGAAGTTATATACGGTATTTTTTAAAAAAAGAAGGAAACAAAATGTCACTGTTATTAAAAGATATATATGATAATATTTTCATTGCTTCATCCTTGTTTTAAAAATAGTATCATGATCAGTACAAGTTGGCATTCCTTTTCTTTTTGACAACTAACAAATTACATACCTGAAACAAAAATGCTAACTAATGAGCCACATCATATTGCATGTCAGCATTTAGTGGGGAATTGACATCATCATTTGTTATTACTTTAATATATAGACCATCTAACACTCAGAGACTTTAACACAATATCAGCTAAGCTGCTGGAGGATACTGGAGCATTTAAAAAACAAAATGGTTTTACAACTGTGGTTTCTCGATCATCTGGGAAATACCTGCACAATGCACAACCGTGTGCAGATTACAATGATGAAGTGAAAGCAATTATTATCCAAGGTGACCCAAACAATTACAGGACAAAAAGAGTCTCATGATGAACTTAATTAAATAGATCTATCACAGAGAAGATGCAGCAAACATTCAGGAAACATTTTAATATGTAATTTCTTTCTCTTTACAGTTCTCTCTTGGTGCACAAAATCATATATCTAATATAAAATACATAGCGACAGGAAAAAATACCATCATCTAAAACCTTGGGGATGATGGATGATTTCCATTTCTAGAAATAAATTCAGACTCCCAGCTTGGAATCTGCTGCTCCTACCATGACCGTCACAGCGTTTCTTTCTATCAGATTTACTACTACCCACAAAGCCACATAACACAGCAAATAGTCACAAATTACAGTTTGCTCACCAAATTTTTAACCCTTTTAATTCTTGTAAGTTAAATAGACATATTTGAACATTCCCTATCAGGGAGGCCGAGCTCTGTGATCACAGTGCATCAATGAGATGATAAGAGGGGAGGATAAATTAACAGTTATAATTAACACTGTATCTCTAAAATGTCTGGGTGAAGATGAAGGAGAGACCAAAACACTTGTAACAAGACCAAAGGCTCAATCCCCCTTGCCCAAACGCTGCCTGTGCCTGGCACAAGCCACATCCCTATGCCTGACCCAGGACAGTGCTCAGCTCGTGCATCACAGTGTCACTCAGATCTGGTGTGGAGCACTGACAGACATCCTGAGCCTTTGTGCACCATCCAAGGTTGTTGTCTCCATAATCGTGTTCTGGGCAAGGGAGTGTGAACTCAAACAACCACTGTATGAAGTATGCATCAACTTCTATAAGTTTTACTGTGGCAAAAACAACCACAGTCATCAAGAACTATTTTTAAACAACCAAAAGAGCTCCTGCTCATTCAAAGCATTATCAAGATGGCTGTTTTGCCAAAAAGACACAGAAAAAAATAGTTGTATATGGGAAGAAGTTTTTAAGGTTTTGCTAAAATACTAAAACTAAGATACTCCCTACATAAAACAGGCATATACATTAATTAATTTTAGGGGTTTGGCTGGTCAAATGAACTATATGAATTGTGAAAAAATAGCTGCAAACTTTAAAAAAGAGAATGCTTACCATGGTAGAATAAATAGGAAGTTCTTTAAATGGGTTAACAAGCAACAGTATATCACCAATGTAGGTCTGAAAAAAAAAAGATATAATTGCTTTATTAAGTAATAAATTGAATTTTTAAGGACACTAATGGCTTTCTTCCAAAAAGAACTCTCAGCAAAGCCTCTTAAATCTAGCAAACAACATGCTAAACATAATTAATGAATTCTGAGCCTTTAACTCCACAGTTTGAATTTGAGAGCTAAATTTACATTTCGAACAGAATTAATTAGTACTTTTGTAATAAAACTGAATTCTTCATAACTGAAAATTATGCAGAGAAAGATTGCACTACATATATTATTGGTAGATTTTTTGGAAGCTAATTTGTAACTTACCACTTGCTAAACTACAAAAATGTCACAGAATCACAGAAG